>OZ012637.1:44348136-44611568 GCA_963942525.1 Ptychoptera contaminata | reverse complement strand
CCAACGGCATTAACATACCCACAATTAGGTCTGTGGTACATAGAATACTGTCCGGCTGCTTCGGTAATCCATTAAACATCAATGTAGATCATTGGCGTACTCACACCAACATTATCTTGCCCTTAAGATACCTAAAATAATAAAAAAAAACTCAATTAAATCATAAGTGACATTACATATGCATAAACATACCATCATGTCATTAAAAATTAACTTAAGATGCTCAGGAAATCCATAAAACACCACCCAACGGCATTAACATACCCACAATTAGGTCTGTGGTACATAGAATACTGTCCGGCTGCTTCGGTAATCCATTAAACATCAATGTAGATCATTGGCGTACTCACACCAACATTATCTTGCCCTTAAGATACCTAAAATAATAAAAAAAAACTCAATTAAATCATAAGTGACATTACATATGCATAAACATACCATCATGTCATTAAAAATTAACTTAAGATGCTCAGGAAATCCATAAAACACCACCCAACGGCATTAACATACCCACAATTAGGTCTGTGGTACATAGAATACTGTCCGGCTGCTTCGGTAATCCATTAAACATCAATGTAGATCATTGGCGTACTCACACCAACATTATCTTGCCCTTAAGATACCTAAAATAATAAAAAAAAACTCAATTAAATCATAAGTGACATTACATATGCATAAACATACCATCATGTCATTAAAAATTAACTTAAGATGCTCAGGAAATCCATAAAACACCACCCAACGGCATTAACATACCCACAATTAGGTCTGTGGTACATAGAATACTGTCCGGCTGCTTCGGTAATCCATTAAACATCAATGTAGATCATTGGCGTACTCACACCAACATTATCTTGCCCTTAAGATACCTAAAATAATAAAAAAAAACTCAATTAAATCATAAGTGACATTACATATGCATAAACATACCATCATGTCATTAAAAATTAACTTAAGATGCTCAGGAAATCCATAAAACACCACCCAACGGCATTAACATACCCACAATTAGGTCTGTGGTACATAGAATACTGTCCGGCTGCTTCGGTAATCCATTAAACATCAATGTAGATCATTGGCGTACTCACACCAACATTATCTTGCCCTTAAGATACCTAAAATAATAAAAAAAAACTCAATTAAATCATAAGTGACATTACATATGCATAAACATACCATCATGTCATTAAAAATTAACTTAAGATGCTCAGGAAATCCATAAAACACCACCCAACGGCATTAACATACCCACAATTAGGTCTGTGGTACATAGAATACTGTCCGGCTGCTTCGGTAATCCATTAAACATCAATGTAGATCATTGGCGTACTCACACCAACATTATCTTGCCCTTAAGATACCTAAAATAATAAAAAAAAACTCAATTAAATCATAAGTGACATTACATATGCATAAACATACCATCATGTCATTAAAAATTAACTTAAGATGCTCAGGAAATCCATAAAACACCACCCAACGGCATTAACATACCCACAATTAGGTCTGTGGTACATAGAATACTGTCCGGCTGCTTCGGTAATCCATTAAACATCAATGTAGATCATTGGCGTACTCACACCAACATTATCTTGCCCTTAAGATACCTAAAATAATAAAAAAAAACTCAATTAAATCATAAGTGACATTACATATGCATAAACATACCATCATGTCATTAAAAATTAACTTAAGATGCTCAGGAAATCCATAAAACACCACCCAACGGCATTAACATACCCACAATTAGGTCTGTGGTACATAGAATACTGTCCGGCTGCTTCGGTAATCCATTAAACATCAATGTAGATCATTGGCGTACTCACACCAACATTATCTTGCCCTTAAGATACCTAAAATAATAAAAAAAAACTCAATTAAATCATAAGTGACATTACATATGCATAAACATACCATCATGTCATTAAAAATTAACTTAAGATGCTCAGGAAATCCATAAAACACCACCCAACGGCATTAACATACCCACAATTAGGTCTGTGGTACATAGAATACTGTCCGGCTGCTTCGGTAATCCATTAAACATCAATGTAGATCATTGGCGTACTCACACCAACATTATCTTGCCCTTAAGATACCTAAAATAATAAAAAAAAACTCAATTAAATCATAAGTGACATTACATATGCATAAACATACCATCATGTCATTAAAAATTAACTTAAGATGCTCAGGAAATCCATAAAACACCACCCAACGGCATTAACATACCCACAATTAGGTCTGTGGTACATAGAATACTGTCCGGCTGCTTCGGTAATCCATTAAACATCAATGTAGATCATTGGCGTACTCACACCAACATTATCTTGCCCTTAAGATACCTAAAATAATAAAAAAAAACTCAATTAAATCATAAGTGACATTACATATGCATAAACATACCATCATGTCATTAAAAATTAACTTAAGATGCTCAGGAAATCCATAAAACACCACCCAACGGCATTAACATACCCACAATTAGGTCTGTGGTACATAGAATACTGTCCGGCTGCTTCGGTAATCCATTAAACATCAATGTAGATCATTGGCGTACTCACACCAACATTATCTTGCCCTTAAGATACCTAAAATAATAAAAAAAAACTCAATTAAATCATAAGTGACATTACATATGCATAAACATACCATCATGTCATTAAAAATTAACTTAAGATGCTCAGGAAATCCATAAAACACCACCCAACGGCATTAACATACCCACAATTAGGTCTGTGGTACATAGAATACTGTCCGGCTGCTTCGGTAATCCATTAAACATCAATGTAGATCATTGGCGTACTCACACCAACATTATCTTGCCCTTAAGATACCTAAAATAATAAAAAAAAACTCAATTAAATCATAAGTGACATTACATATGCATAAACATACCATCATGTCATTAAAAATTAACTTAAGATGCTCAGGAAATCCATAAAACACCACCCAACGGCATTAACATACCCACAATTAGGTCTGTGGTACATAGAATACTGTCCGGCTGCTTCGGTAATCCATTAAACATCAATGTAGATCATTGGCGTACTCACACCAACATTATCTTGCCCTTAAGATACCTAAAATAATAAAAAAAAACTCAATTAAATCATAAGTGACATTACATATGCATAAACATACCATCATGTCATTAAAAATTAACTTAAGATGCTCAGGAAATCCATAAAACACCACCCAACGGCATTAACATACCCACAATTAGGTCTGTGGTACATAGAATACTGTCCGGCTGCTTCGGTAATCCATTAAACATCAATGTAGATCATTGGCGTACTCACACCAACATTATCTTGCCCTTAAGATACCTAAAATAATAAAAAAAAACTCAATTAAATCATAAGTGACATTACATATGCATAAACATACCATCATGTCATTAAAAATTAACTTAAGATGCTCAGGAAATCCATAAAACACCACCCAACGGCATTAACATACCCACAATTAGGTCTGTGGTACATAGAATACTGTCCGGCTGCTTCGGTAATCCATTAAACATCAATGTAGATCATTGGCGTACTCACACCAACATTATCTTGCCCTTAAGATACCTAAAATAATAAAAAAAAACTCAATTAAATCATAAGTGACATTACATATGCATAAACATACCATCATGTCATTAAAAATTAACTTAAGATGCTCAGGAAATCCATAAAACACCACCCAACGGCATTAACATACCCACAATTAGGTCTGTGGTACATAGAATACTGTCCGGCTGCTTCGGTAATCCATTAAACATCAATGTAGATCATTGGCGTACTCACACCAACATTATCTTGCCCTTAAGATACCTAAAATAATAAAAAAAAACTCAATTAAATCATAAGTGACATTACATATGCATAAACATACCATCATGTCATTAAAAATTAACTTAAGATGCTCAGGAAATCCATAAAACACCACCCAACGGCATTAACATACCCACAATTAGGTCTGTGGTACATAGAATACTGTCCGGCTGCTTCGGTAATCCATTAAACATCAATGTAGATCATTGGCGTACTCACACCAACATTATCTTGCCCTTAAGATACCTAAAATAATAAAAAAAAACTCAATTAAATCATAAGTGACATTACATATGCATAAACATACCATCATGTCATTAAAAATTAACTTAAGATGCTCAGGAAATCCATAAAACACCACCCGACGGCATTAACATACCCACAATTAGGTCTGTGGTACATAGAATACTGTCCGGCTGCTTCGGTAATCCATTAAACATCAATGTAGATCATTGGCGTACTCACACCAACATTATCTTGCCCTTAAGATACCTAAAATAATAAAAAAAAACTCAATTAAATCATAAGTGACATTACATATGCATAAACATACCATCATGTCATTAAAAATTAACTTAAGATGCTCAGGAAATCCATAAAACACCACCCAACGGCATTAACATACCCACAATTAGGTCTGTGGTACATAGAATACTGTCCGGCTGCTTCGGTAATCCATTAAACATCAATGTAGATCATTGGCGTACTCACACCAACATTATCTTGCCCTTAAGATACCTAAAATAATAAAAAAAAACTCAATTAAATCATAAGTGACATTACATATGCATAAACATACCATCATGTCATTAAAAATTAACTTAAGATGCTCAGGAAATCCATAAAACACCACCCAACGGCATTAACATACCCACAATTAGGTCTGTGGTACATAGAATACTGTCCGGCTGCTTCGGTAATCCATTAAACATCAATGTAGATCATTGGCGTACTCACACCAACATTATCTTGCCCTTAAGATACCTAAAATAATAAAAAAAAACTCAATTAAATCATAAGTGACATTACATATGCATAAACATACCATCATGTCATTAAAAATTAACTTAAGATGCTCAGGAAATCCATAAAACACCACCCAACGGCATTAACATACCCACAATTAGGTCTGTGGTACATAGAATACTGTCCGGCTGCTTCGGTAATCCATTAAACATCAATGTAGATCATTGGCGTACTCACACCAACATTATCTTGCCCTTAAGATACCTAAAATAATAAAAAAAAACTCAATTAAATCATAAGTGACATTACATATGCATAAACATACCATCATGTCATTAAAAATTAACTTAAGATGCTCAGGAAATCCATAAAACACCACCCAACGGCATTAACATACCCACAATTAGGTCTGTGGTACATAGAATACTGTCCGGCTGCTTCGGTAATCCATTAAACATCAATGTAGATCATTGGCGTACTCACACCAACATTATCTTGCCCTTAAGATACCTAAAATAATAAAAAAAAACTCAATTAAATCATAAGTGACATTACATATGCATAAACATACCATCATGTCATTAAAAATTAACTTAAGATGCTCAGGAAATCCATAAAACACCACCCAACGGCATTAACATACCCACAATTAGGTCTGTGGTACATAGAATACTGTCCGGCTGCTTCGGTAATCCATTAAACATCAATGTAGATCATTGGCGTACTCACACCAACATTATCTTGCCCTTAAGATACCTAAAATAATAAAAAAAAACTCAATTAAATCATAAGTGACATTACATATGCATAAACATACCATCATGTCATTAAAAATTAACTTAAGATGCTCAGGAAATCCATAAAACACCACCCAACGGCATTAACATACCCACAATTAGGTCTGTGGTACATAGAATACTGTCCGGCTGCTTCGGTAATCCATTAAACATCAATGTAGATCATTGGCGTACTCACACCAACATTATCTTGCCCTTAAGATACCTAAAATAATAAAAAAAAACTCAATTAAATCATAAGTGACATTACATATGCATAAACATACCATCATGTCATTAAAAATTAACTTAAGATGCTCAGGAAATCCATAAAACACCACCCAACGGCATTAACATACCCACAATTAGGTCTGTGGTACATAGAATACTGTCCGGCTGCTTCGGTAATCCATTAAACATCAATGTAGATCATTGGCGTACTCACACCAACATTATCTTGCCCTTAAGATACCTAAAATAATAAAAAAAAACTCAATTAAATCATAAGTGACATTACATATGCATAAACATACCATCATGTCATTAAAAATTAACTTAAGATGCTCAGGAAATCCATAAAACACCACCCAACGGCATTAACATACCCACAATTAGGTCTGTGGTACATAGAATACTGTCCGGCTGCTTCGGTAATCCATTAAACATCAATGTAGATCATTGGCGTACTCACACCAACATTATCTTGCCCTTAAGATACCTAAAATAATAAAAAAAAACTCAATTAAATCATAAGTGACATTACATATGCATAAACATACCATCATGTCATTAAAAATTAACTTAAGATGCTCAGGAAATCCATAAAACACCACCCAACGGCATTAACATACCCACAATTAGGTCTGTGGTACATAGAATACTGTCCGGCTGCTTCGGTAATCCATTAAACATCAATGTAGATCATTGGCGTACTCACACCAACATTATCTTGCCCTTAAGATACCTAAAATAATAAAAAAAAACTCAATTAAATCATAAGTGACATTACATATGCATAAACATACCATCATGTCATTAAAAATTAACTTAAGATGCTCAGGAAATCCATAAAACACCACCCAACGGCATTAACATACCCACAATTAGGTCTGTGGTACATAGAATACTGTCCGGCTGCTTCGGTAATCCATTAAACATCAATGTAGATCATTGGCGTACTCACACCAACATTATCTTGCCCTTAAGATACCTAAAATAATAAAAAAAAACTCAATTAAATCATAAGTGACATTACATATGCATAAACATACCATCATGTCATTAAAAATTAACTTAAGATGCTCAGGAAATCCATAAAACACCACCCAACGGCATTAACATACCCACAATTAGGTCTGTGGTACATAAAATACTGTCCGGCTGCTTCGGTAATCCATTAAACATCAATGTAGATCATTGGCGTACTCACACCAACATTATCTTGCCCTTAAGATACCTAAAATAATAAAAAAAAACTCAATTAAATCATAAGTGACATTACATATGCATAAATAAATAATAAAATAAAATAAATATTCAATATAAAATATTGTACTTAAATAAATTTGTTAAATATTTTGAATGAAACTTTTTTTTAATTAAATAAAATACTTTCGTAGAAATGTGTCATTAATTATAAAAATTTACAATAAATATTCTGTTTACAAAATAATGCTAAATATTTTTTTTAAAGAAACACTTTAAAAAAAAAAATAAAACAAATTCTTAGAAATTTGAAATTAAAGTGACCATCCAATAATAAATTAAAATTAATATTAAATTTTCTGCTTAAAAAATTATGGCATATAATTGGTAAAAAAAAATTGATTCTTAAAAATGTGAGAGCAAAAAAAAAAGAGAGTCATACATATAACTAACGATGCACTTGCTAATAATTAATTTTTTTTAATCGCGCAAAGATCGAAATACATATATCAAGTTACCTTTGATCATTTATAAAAATTTTGCATGTCACCACATTTGCGCTATTTAATTTTTGCAGATTCATATCGTTTGTTCATCATTTCAAATATATTCATTATTGAAATGCATTTTTTGTAAACCAGTCAATCAAAATTTTCTTCGTATTTTTTTCATATCTCCTTCGGGGACTTCCAATAATTATGTCAACAAATTACATTTGAAGAGGTATGACAAGGGGCGGGGCCAAAATTTTTTTAAAAAAATAATGGAGGGGACGTCCATTCACCTAAAAAATCGGTTTAATTTTCAATTAAATTATATATTGAAATAATATGAATACTATGTTTAATTAATATAGTAACATAACATTTACCAAAATTTCATATTTCAAACGCAAAATAAAATCTATATAAAAATCCCTTAATAAAATTAATAAAAATCAATTATTTAGGTAAAAAAAAACTTTAATTACATAAAAAAACGTTTTAAATTATAATTTCCAAAGAAAAGGAAATTATAAAAAAAAATGTAATAATTGCAATCTACATAAATATCCCATGAAACAAAATTAAATGTAACATTAACCAACATTTCATATTTCAAACGCAAAATAAAAACTAAATAAAAATCCCTTAATAAAATTAATAAAAATCAATTATTTAGGTAAAAAAAAACTTTAATTACATAAAAAAACGTTTTAAATTATAATTTCCAAAGAAAAGGAAATTATAAAAAAAATGTAATAATTGCAATCAACATAAATATCCCATGAAACAAAATTAAATGTAACATTAACCAACATTTCATATTTCAAACGCAAAATAAAAACTAAATAAAAATCCCTTAATAAAATTAATAAAAATCAATTATTTAGGTAAAAAAAAACTTTAATTACATAAAAAAACGTTTTAAATTATAATTTCCAAAGAAAAGGAAATTATAAAAAAAATGTAATAATTGCAATCAACATAAATATCCCATGAAACAAAATTAAATGTAACGATAACCAGCATTCAAAATATCCCATAAAACAAAATTAAATGTAACATTAACCAACATTTCATATTTCAAACGCAAAACAAAAACTGAATAAAAACCCCTTAATAAAATTAATAAAAAAAAATTAAATAGCTAAAAGAAAACTTTAATGGCATAAAAAACGTTTTAAATTATAATTACCAAACATAAGAAAAATGTATTTAAAATTCACTTATATAAAAATAGCATTCAACATAAATATCACATGAATCAAAATTAAATGTAACGATAACCAGCATTCAAAACGTAAAATAAAAACTGAATAAAAATCCTTTATTAAAATCAATAAAAAACAATTTAATTAGGTAAAAGCGAATTTTAATAAGAGAATATAAATAATACAGTAAAATAAAGAAAACCATTTGAATCATAATTATATCATATTTCAAACGCAAAAAAACGGAATAAAAACCCCTTAATAAAATTAATTAAATTAGTTAAAAGTTTAATTGAATTACATAAAAAAAAAATTTAAATATAAAATTTATATCTTACCAAACAAAAGGAAATCATAATAATAATGTAATTTTAAATTCACTTATTTAAAAATAGTATTCAACATAAATATCACATGAATCAAAATAAAATGTTACATTAAACACCATTTTAAATGCAAAAGAAAAACTGAATAAAAACCTTTAATAATATTAATAAAGAAACAATTGAATTACTTAAAAATGTTTTTTTTCTAATAGAATGGAAAAAGGTGAACTTTTCAATCTAGTGCTCGTTGCATACGATGTTCCTTATTCACTAGTGGAATAAAGAATGCATGAAAATTCACTATGCGCGGATTGTAAGCAACGCGATTGATTCATTTTTTACTATACAATGAAATTTAAAGATTTCAAATATAAAATGCTTGTATGACAATCTAGTAGGCATATTTACTATTGTCATAAATAATATGTGTTTATTTGTTTTCAAATTTTTAAATCTCATTAGAGAAAGCATAGCATACTACTCGTGAGTAATTAGTTATTATAAACACGAATTTTTACAATACTCAGTATTGTTCGTTCTACAAATAAATTCTCGTTTATAAAAATTTTTTTACTCACTTATTGTATAATATACTATTATTTATAAATTTTTATTATAGATTAACATGTTTTATATATTTTTATTTCTTAAGAAAATAAATTAAATTAAACGGAATTTTATTATGTGTATTAAAAAATTTAAATTATACTCTGCGTAGCCGGTAATAATAGTAGTATAACATAAATACATATCCCATTTTTTCAACATTAAAATAGATGTTTGACATTTCATCCCAAGTTTAATGTATGTTAATTTTTCTTTTTTTAATTATGTCAACTCTATATAAAAATAGCAATTAACATAAATACTAATTAAATCATTAACAAACATTTGATATTTCAACGCAAAATAATAACTCGATAAAAATCCTTTAATAAAATTATTAAAAAACTATTTAAATAGGTAAAAGTTTACTAAGTGAAAATAAATAATGCTGTAAACGAAAAAAAGTATTGTAAATGTAACGTTTAATTTTATTCTTACCTTTTGATTCCTTTATAAAAGAGTTTCAAAGTTTATAACGTCTTTTAAATACAATAATATATTAATAATTATACTCAATAAAAATTAAATATATTCAATGCACGTGCTTTCTTATTCACTGTTCCTTGTTTACTTCTCTGTTTTTACTGTTATCACAACCGGACCCAGCACATACTCAAATGTGTGCGTATTATCTACTCTCCACCATATCCTCTACCTCTATCGTAACAGTATTTGAATTAAAATAGAGAAGAAAGCAATTATCCTAAATATTAATTGAATCAAAATTTAATGTAATATTAATAAAAATTTCATATTTCAAACGCAAAGCAAACCATTCAACATAAATATAAAATGAATCAAAATTAAATGTAACAATAACAAACATTTTATATTTCAAGCGCAAAATAATACCTGAATAAAAATCTTTTAATAAAATTAAAAAGTACTTTAATAAGTGAAAATAAATAATACATTAAAATAAAAAAAGCATTTGCATCTTAATTACAAAAGAATAAGCGCGTTTAAAAACAAAAAATGTTTCTATTATGATTTATAGATTATGATTTATTGTTTAATACAGGAATTTACTAAATTCGTCGAATATATAATCAGAATAAATTGATTTTATTAACTATATTATAGTGTTAAATTATATTCTACAATTTAATAAATATCAGTTCGAGATTAAAGCTGAAAATAATAAATATTATTTTATAAATACAGTTTAATCTTTTTTTAAGAATCTAGAAAAAAATCACAAATAAATACATAAAATATATCTTAAGATTTTGCATCTTAGTTAAAATGTCTATTTTTATATTACGACAATTTAATTTTTTTTTTTTTTATTGATATAAATAATTTACGAACATTTTCTTTTAATGCTTTTTTTTTGTAAATTATCAAAATTACATCCAATAAATGTAATTAATTATTTAATTTTTGGTAACTAACGAAACTTGTTATACTTTTAATAATATTAGCAAAATAACACTAAATAGATAAAATCTGAAATTATTTACAATAAATACATAATGAAATAAATTATATTTTTCTTTATTTTGATTATACAATTTAAATTTTAATGCATTATTATTAAAAAAGTATAATTTTGAACAAACAGTTCAATTTTGTATAATATGTAATAATTTTTTTATTAGTTTGCTATTAAAAAATATCTTTTCTTTGCCTATGTCTTTATATTAAAAATATTTAGCAATTAAATTATTAATTAATTAAATTTTAAAATAAATGATTTTAATATAATAAAATAAAAGGAAGAGTTTAATTGCGGAAAGTTATTTTTAAGAACATTTGTAAATTGCTTTTGTAATTATAATTCAATCCGTTATGTATTTTGTGTTTGTTGTAGCTAAATATATTAGTAGTGAAGCAATTCCAATAAATGCAAAAAATCAGATAAATAATTATTTGCAATCATTAAGGTTTAACAAAAAAAATTTTTTTTTTACAGACATGATTAGAAAAGTTTTATTAAAAATCGATCGAATTTCAGATATCTTTATGGTTTTTAATTTTGACAAATATTTTTTTTCTTGAGCTTTAAATTCATAAAAATCTATACTCATTAATATTTACTTATTTCTGTTAGTTTCTTTTGTTTGACGCGGAAATAAAATTTGAACTAATCTTTTATTTATAAAGAGACGTTACTAAATATTTCATGCAGAACAATTCAATATTTATGCTAAATATAAAGCTTGTAAAACGAAGATTTTTTTTTTTTTTTTTTTTAATTTAGTGTTTAAATAAAGGTTAACATCTATTTATGTACATAATTTGTTATTAAATTTGATTATTTATTTATAATTGAAATGGAAAGAAATTTATTAAACATATAAGAGATAATACTTTTTTATATATTCTTTATTTATAATAAATTTACTATTATTTATTACATATTTATTTAAACTAAAATTAACGATATAATAATAATTACATAATATAAAAATATTAACTTGAAAAACTAATATTCTGATTTCCAATAATTATTATTATAATACATACAGAATAACATATTTGCTTTAGTACTAGTTTAACGAGAATTTTAGTGTTAAAAGTTTAAAAAAAAAACTATCTGTTTTTTTAGGTATGGTGAAGCATATAAAATATATTAAACTATAATTCATGAAATTGTATTAGTTATCAGTATGATAAATAAAACTAATTTAAAACTAATGTCCTCAAATACCTTATATCCTATGCCATAAATTGACATGGTAGCTCAAAGTTAATCACAGGGCGGCTTCACGTCGTAATTCCTAAACATGTCAATTTCATTATAAAAAAAAAAAAAAAAACAAATAAATATGTATTTCAATATTACCAATACAATATCAAAAAAAATTTTCAGTTTTATCTGATTTTCTATAATTTACAAAATTTGATTACTTATAAAATATCTAGTCAAGTCAAAAAGGTATTTTTAACATATTTAGTCATTGTAGTTAAACATAATGATAAATAAAAGTTCTACTTTTATTTTTGATACGCAGTACATGTTTTTTATTAATGTATAATTTAATACAGATTTTTTTAATAATTTAGATAAGTGTGACAATAAAAAAAACTGCATTAAAAATTTAAAACACAATTTTAACTTTAGATATTTTTATTAAATAATGGACACAAGGAAATTGAAATGGAAAGAAATTTATTAAACATATAAGAGATAATACTTTTTTATATATTCTTTATTTATAATAAATTTACTATTATTTATTACATATTTATTTAAACTAAAATTAACGATATAATAATAATTACATAATATAAAAATATTAAAAATTAAGACGCCTTTATCTTTTTGAACCCAGCATTTATTCTTAAAATAAAAAGAATTGATTAAAAAATAAAGTTTCAAGTTTAACTATAAACAAATATAGATTTTAAAAATTTATTTAATTTAATCCCCAAAAGACTAATAATAATTTAACAGGCGCTTCGGACTTATTCAAATCAAATAAAACTTTAATTGAAAATTACACTTAATGAGTTTAGGATTACAATGAATTATGTTATATAATAGTTAAAATGTATTGCATATTAACTGTTTTTTATTTATTTGTGATATAAGATTTAAAAGACACTTTTAATTTAAATATTGTTTTGAAAATATCACAAAAGCTATTTGTATTACAAAAAAAAAAAAAAAAGAAAAAATTAAAATTTTTAAAAGATAAAAATAATATAATATAAATTTTATTTTATTTAATATTTAATTCAAGAAAATATATTATTGAAAAAAATACAAATTACTAATTTAAATCGTTATCATAATATTTTATATAGCAAAAAGTTGCATAAGTGATGAAAACATTTTGGACAAAGTGGCAGCATTATATTTATCAATTTAAAGCAAAGTTTTTAAATATATTTATACACTACATATAAAGTAGACAAATTATTTTTAATATTAAAGATTTTATTTATAGAATATATTCGGGATATCATTATTTGTTTTTATTTTAGTTTTTGACATATTTAATATAATTCTTCAACTTTTTCTACCACATGCCAATAGTGTAATTCCTGGTGAAATGTCCCATACGACGTTGACGTCCCGCTGTAAAAATATTACATAAACAAATTTAATATAATTTTTTTTTATATAATTTTTTGTAATAATAAAAGCAATTTAACTTATAAAACAATTCTGTTTAACAGCCACCCACAAAAATAATAATAAACAACCAAATATTCAAGACTATATCAAATATAAAATATTTCTGATTTTCATTTTGTATTATTAAAAAAAAATTAATAAATTAAAATTCTTATTAATAAAAGTTATAAAAACCAATAAGATAAAAAATTGGTTACAAAATCTTATAAATAAAAATAAATAAATTAAATGAATAAAAGTTCATATGTTTAATAAATAATAATAAAATAAAAGCTGTAAAAAGGCAAAAATAATGAGTAAATAAATAAATAATGAATTTGATTTCTTTTTAAATTTTTTATAAAAGAAGGTATTATAAATTTTAAATAATAAACAAAGATATGTATTATTTTTATTTAAAAATATCTTCATTCATAAAAAAAAAATTATAAATATGTATAAAGCCAACTAAATTAAATTGGATACATAGATGACACATGCATAAATAAAATCATGGTATAATACTAAGTTTGTTTTAAATTACCTTCATAAAAAATACAAATGAAGTGTCTTCTTTTTCATACTTTATACATAATTATTTAATGTGATTATATATCTGAGAGTAAATATAATAATTTGTTTTCAAATGATTTAAAAACGTGTTATACAAAACAATAAAGGCTAGAAAATCATGAAAAGCATTATGTATTAAAAAAGCTATAAAAAGCATTAGTTATTTTTTATAATAAGTATTTAACTAATAATTAACGAGCCAACACCATATTATTATAAAGATATTTCGAGAAAGGATGAGAAAGTACGTACTGTTTGATATTCTAGGACTTAAGATGTCACTTTATTTTCGCTGGTTCTGACGGGAAAGCCGTACTGTAAAACATTTTAATAATAATATTAAAAATGTATATTCATGTATTTTGTAAATTTGTTTAAGAAAAATTAATACATAATAAATTGTATATTATATAACAAAATAATTAAATTTTTAAACAAAAACGTATAAAATAGTTATTAGTGAGCATAACAACACAATTATTAGATTATTAATTAATACAAAAACGAACTTACAATTTTAATAATTAATCAAATAAAAATGCAGTAAATAAATATATTAATAACAATAATATCAAATAAAATAAAACACTGAAATATTTAATTATTGTGTTTCTGTTGCTTTGTTTTAATCAAATATTTTCTTCTAAGGATAGCTATATAGTTCGTTTACGAAAATTATGTTACTAAAAATGCGGCATGGTTCCATTCCACCTTTTAAAATTATTTATTTATTTTAAAAATAAATATATTTAAAAAAAAATTATTAGAAGAAACGCATTATTGTTATAAAAACACGTTGAGTTAATAATTTGTTAAAATATATTTCAAACTAGTATATATATATATATATTACAAAAAACAGTTGGTTAACACTCAAAATAGATTAAAAACATATTTGCTAGAGATTTGTTGTATAATAAATAATATATATATATATATTACGAACATTTTTAAAAGGACTTTGCTGAATTTTTTGTAAATTTATTTAATAGTGTTAAATTCCCTTTAAATTTTATAAAAAATATGTTTATGAATTATAGATATAAAAATTTCCTAAAATAATAAAAAAAATAGATTAAAAATTAATTATAAGTGCAAATACTGTAAAATAAGTGTGAGGCTAAAGTGTATTTTTTTATTTTATTTAATTATTTACTTTTTCTTTATAATAAATATATCAGGTAATGTTTTTGATTATATAGCCAAAATGAAGCCTCTAAAAAGCAATGAAAAAAGATTTTATTCTTATAATTATAATGCAAAACTAATTAGTTATATTCTTTATTAAATCACTTCAAACATGCATATAATAATTGAAAGAAGCATTAAAGTAAGTTATTATAATTAAAATGCTAAATATTTTTTAGAAGTTTCTTATTTGCAGTCATACTGTGTTTTTAATAGTTATACAGATTTATTGTAACACACACACATCGTATTTTATTTTTATAATTATTAATTTTATTATTCCCTTGTGTGTTAGCGAGAGAAAGTTTAGGAGAGTTTTTAATACCTTCTCATTGAATCATTGTTCCCCTCCTATGAAGATTATTAAAAAATCTGAATTGAAGGCGTAAATCTAGATCTTTTCGTACTGCAAGAACATAAAAAAAAAATTGACACACAAAAACGTTTCATATAATTTCTCAAAGGCATGTTATAAAAATATTATTTAATAAAGCTTTGGGTGTATTATATTATTTTGTATTAAATTAAAATAAACAAAGGTAGAAAAAAGTATCTGCCAAGATAAAAATAATAATTCATTTAAAATTAATATATATGTGTTATCACAATTATTAATTAAAATATTTTATTTAGATTTAGATATGCTATTACAATTATTGTGTATTGTTTTAAAAGAATAACAAGTATAAAAATAATTATAAATATATTGTTTAATTTTAATATTAAGCATTTATATATATATATATATATATATATATATATATATAACTTCATTAATTATATTAGATTTAAACTGTAAATACAAATGGATTATTCTAATGCTGCAAATAAATTTAAACGAAAATTTTTTACAATAATTTTATCAATCTCCTACAGGGTTGTCTGTAATCATGTAATTATTATATTATATCATTCATTCAACAAACAAAATGTATAAAATATAAATATGCTTGCATTAATAACATAAAACAAATTTTCATCAAATAAAAAACTTTTTAGACTACAAAATAAATAAAATTTAATCTCTTAATTAATATTGCTTTTATGCGTTGCAGCCTAACCACATAGTCCTTTGGTGGAATATATTATTAAAATTTAAAAAATCATTTTAAAAAATGTTGGTGCATCTAATTCATTTCTGTAAAGACAGGAGTTTTTTGTTTTTCAGATTATTTACAAGTTATAATTTTTCTCCATGCAATTATTCATCTGATTTTGTCAAAATATGGTTTTATGTTTTAAAAATATGGTGCCTTTAGGTTTTTGTATCGTGATATTAAACACATAAGAAATGATTACAAAATATGTAGTTATTTAATTTAATATTGCTTCGTTTTGGTAATTTAAAAAACTCACGAAATATTAAGTTGTTGCATTAAAAGTTATTATATTTATTCTCGTCATTATCTTCATCGTTATCATATATAGAGGGTGATGGTGTGCGATTTGCTCCTGAGATAACAATATTATCTTCATCAAAATCTGGATCTTGCGGTATATTTTGAATGATAGTGCTACCATGGTGATTTTGATTTATTTTTGGTACACTCAATATTGGTAAATTTGGTTTTTTTTTTAATAAACGCACTAAATGAATTTAATTTAAAATTAATTTTTTATAAAACTTAAATTATTTAAAGTTAAATTTTTTTTTATAAATTAAAACGAATAAATTAAATAAAAAAACTATATGAAAATCCTATACATATTGCTGTATTGTTTCAGTACAAAAAAGACATATTTGAAAATCATTCTTTTTTTTTGTTTAAGGTAGTCAATTTCAAAAAATAAATAAAAACGATCGTGATGTTAGGTAGTCTAATGGATATAGTTGATGGCATCGGGAAAATATTCACCGCAGTCGCAGATTCGAATCTCTCTGCCACCATTTGAGTCTACAAAAATGTATGCCCTTATAGACTAGGTTGTTGTAATCTAATCAACTACATAATTGAAATAATTATGATTCGAGAGAACACAAGAGTTACATTTGGTTTTGACACATCTTGTTAATACGTATGCTTCTCATAAAGGGATAATCAGAAGCTAATTAGTGTTTTTCGTTAGCATATATAAAAAATTTCCTTAACTATGAAACACTATTTGCGAATGATACTACATAATAATAAACAGCAATAGATAGTTCTGGTTTAAAAAGAAGGATCGTAAAGGAAAATTACAATTTTATTAGGATTAGAAAGAGACTAGGTAGTATTGTCAACATTTTTGGATTATATTCAGAGGTTTATTACTTATAAATAAATAATTAAACAAAATGTTATTAATGTTTCAATTATCCAAACAAACAGTCCTGCAAAAAAAATTAATAACACTTATTAGATGAAAACCAAGCAAATATACAAAAAGGAAATACCGGTAAAATAGAATATTTCGAATTTTTACCTCATTTACAATTAAACTTGCACAAAGTTAAAATATTTGTAATAAAAAAGAAAAATAAGCAAAATAATAAAATTTGTTTTACATATGTGAAAAATTCATTAAAAAATACTTTTATGCAATTATTATTGTTTTAATTAATTGTTTGTCTTTTCAAACAACAATCATTTAATTGTAGCGTTCCCATTAATTTAATTGTAATATTGTCGTTTAATGTTGTTAATGAAGATGAGTCTATGACAATTGATGACTTTTTGAATGTGCCAATATGTACAGTTGATGTATTTTCACTATGATGTCCATTTTCACCTAAATAAATTATATTAATACAGTAAATATTGGTATTATCTTTAACGCAGTAATATTTATGATAGACGTGTCTTTAGGTTATATTAAATAAATAAAAAACATTAATAAATTATTAAGTTTAATATAAAAAATATTTTAATAAAATATATGTGTAACCTAAATAAATTATTCTTTAAAACACATTTTAAACGTATCAGCATCAGCATCCATAATGTGGTACCTTACTTGCATTCTTAATATCAATAATACTAATGTTAAATCTAATATATAATAAACAAATTATGAATTAATAATCAAATTTCTTACTTCTGTCAATATTACGTTGTAAATGCGTTGCAATTCGATGACGAGCATCATTGAATTCAAAATGAAGACCCAGCCTTAGCAGTGATGTATTCTTTTCTACAAGTTCTGTAATCTCCATTTCAATTTTATTGCCGAGTACAGATGATCTCTATTAAAAAATTGTAGAAAAATAATTTATTTTGTAAGGTTTTTATTCAATAATATTCAAATGCAGAAGTTAAATATGTACCTGGTTACTAGCACGAAATTCCTCAATACTTTTGGCATTTAAAAGAGATTTAACAAGTAGCACAACTATAGGTGGATTTATAAAATTTGTCTCTACGTTCAAAACCCTTAAAGTATTGTTTTTAGTTATCGCATCACACAACAGTGTTGCTGTTCTGTCCGTTAAACCCACATTGGTTAATGATAAAACTTCTAAATGTTCATTATGTGGCAATGCATCAAATAATTGTTCGAATTTTTCATCAGATATAGTCTTGAAAACAAAAAATAAGTAAACCTTTTTAAGAAAGGAAGGCAAATTAAAACAATACAATAACTAATACCTTTATATTGTTAAAATTTAATTCAATCAATTTTGAATCATCTTCTTTAACTCTTCTTATTGATTCATCAATATCTGTTGTGTTTGGTGGTTCTTGCGGATATATTTTTTGTGTACTGCTTTTTGTTATACCATCCCAACCTAAACCAATGGGCTGGCCTTTATTTAAAAGTGATGCATGATATTGATCTTGATTCATCATTGAATGGAAACCAAGAATAGCTATAATCAGTTAACAAAATATATTTTTTATTAAAAACACAATATATTTTGATACTTTAAATTGTATTTTGTTGAATACAAAAAACTATTTATTTACTAATATGTTTTCAATCTAACTTTAATTTGTGTACCTGCTAGATCAATAATTTCTTCTTGTGTTGCATCTGACAGAGCTTGCTCATATTCTTCTCCCATATCAATAGCAATTTGTTCCTCAGCTTCTTTCATTTTTTCTTCAGGTGGTGGGGGAATCCACTACATTTAATTATGTTTATAGTATTTATTAGGGATAGCATTAATAATATAAATACCTTTTTGCCTCTGACAACACCTCTTACAAAAGGTTCTAATTCAGGAATATCAGGAGTTTCAATTGCCTGTTTATTAATGTGTTCAATTAGTTTTTTTCTATTTAAAGGCCCGGTAGCTTCCTTTTCACAGTCATAATTACATCTTTGACTCGGTGGTAAAAATGTATCCTTCGTTTTAAAAATATAATTTTATGAGTAAAAACATTAAATTGGATGACAATTATAGATTACTCACATCTGGGTCTACTTCTTTTGCTAAAATTTTAATTTCTTCTGGTGATAATTGCGCAAGCAATTCATCCACATCAACTTCATCATATTCACTTAAATCTTTACCATATAGTTTCGCTGGTGTTGTCATTGTTGTTGTAGTTGTTGTTGAAGATGTCTACATGTACATTATATAAAATTAGAGATGTTAATAAGTTATAATTAAAATAAAAATACATATATAAAGAAATTTCTACAATTATTTAAAGTATGAGAGTACTTAATTTCTGTAAATATTATAGTGGCAATGAATTATATATATATTTTTATGAACTAACGTACATGTATTAAAATCTTTGATATACAAATTTAATTAAGTTCTAATATTTTATGACTTTATTTCCTATTTTGCTTTTCGTAAATTTAACCTTCTTAAATTTTAACATTTCATTTTACCATTATGCTACTATTTGTAAAACAGGATATAATTTAATTTAAAACAATTATTGTACCATTCGTTTTTTATATACTTTAATACTTTTATTTTGTTATTAATAGGTGATTAATATAATTTTATTTAAATTAGAATAATATAATGTTTCTGATTAAGTGACTGTGGAGTAAAAAATATGCTCATTAAAATACATCTATAGTTTTTGTGCGAATTTTATATTTCACGAAAATAATTTTATTAAGAAATAGCACCCTAAAGTTGGCTGCTATTGATATTTGTAAAGTTTGAAAACAGTTTTTAGCAGACAATTTCATAAATGGTGTGAAATGATAATTGTATATATAAATGATGTAATTTTAGTTAAATTTTCAAACGGAACCAATCCCCTACTTTTCTTTGGATACTGCATCTTTTTTACGCGAATTTTTTTACCGCAGATTTATTAAAAACTTATCTATCGCGCAAAAATAAACTAATGTGTATAATTTAAAAAAAAAAATGTAGTAATGTAAATGCATTTATATGATGGACATTGTAAATTTGCTAGATACATCATTGCAATACTAGAAATGTATAATTAAACAAGTGATAATTGATATATTTGTTTCAATTATGGTACATATTTATTAAAAGCGCAACAAACAAGTGGTTTCAATTTAATTTAAGGTGTTTTTAAATATTGTATTTAAAAACTAATGATTTAAATAATATGAATATACCATTTGTGTAAGTTCAAAGCATAAAATAGGGCTGGGTCGCAAAATTTCAATTTAAATATGCATATTAAACTTTATATAACATACATAAATATTAGGCTTTAACAAAACAATGTTTATACTTACATTATAAAATATGTATTCTTAATTCCTGTATGAGAGATTTTTATATTATTTTTAATATTAAGTTTTTAAACTAATCTATATTTAGAAATAAAAATTTCGTCACTCATAAAATGACACTACCTTCTATATAAAATATATTGTTGAGAATTTCATTGCATGAAAAATAATAGATATATTATGCAGCCATATTGTAAAACCATAAAAGATGCTATAATTATATTTTACAGTGGCGTAGAATAAAAAATAATTTGTTAATAAAAAAATATGTATATATGCTTAAAATACATTGATTGTAAATATTGTAAAAATTGTAAAAGAATATATAAACCTATAGGTATGTAATAAATATTAACATATTAAATATTTCATTGTAAGATTTGTTTACGTGTTTTTCTACCTTCTGAATTATTTTCACCTATAATTAATATGAAAAAATTACAACAACTGTTGTTTGGATTTACCAAATTTTAAACTATATTTTTAAAACCCCAATTCATTTCCATATTGTAAGTATTGCAAACTAAACAATTACTTTTATTGTTTTTTTTTTAGTTCATTATTATTTCTTGTAGCTAATTTTTATAAGGTGCTGATTTTAAATTATATTAAATAAAATTAAAATTGATAATCATTTAATTATATAACAGACCAAAAATTATTTTATTTGTATGGCGATCTATTGAAGAGCATATTAAAAATTGTTGTATTATTTAGTTTCGATAGTAAATTTTATGGAAATTGTAATGCTTTCAAAATAAAATTAATGACATATTAGTTTATTATAACTGTAGTTTAATTAATTTTTGTTTTTCAAAATATTTGATTTTTCTTTTAAATAAACTAAAAATAATACATGTTATTATTATTATTTTTATTTCATAAGAATTTAAATTAATTGCATAAATAAGTCGAATAAGTTAAGTTATAAAATAATTGAACATTTTTTTATACTACTTTGCGCACATCAATTCGCGCATCCCAGTGTTCTGGCAATCTTCCAAAGGTCTATACTTGGAGATCATCGTCGGCCATTTCAACTGAATTATTTATAACCAACAGAACAGTGTTTTTCAACTCTAAATCTACAACAATGAACAGTAGTTTCAAATAAGAAATATGAAAATGCAAAATAATAATTTTTTGTAACGAACACATATAGTTTTCAACTTCTATTTTTCTCATTATTGTATGAATTTTTTAAAAATTAATTTTCAAATATTTTTGTTTCTTTGTATAGTGTATTTCAAGTTTTCTATTTATTTTAATTTACTTAATGAAGAAATTTCTAAAACTAAGTTATATATATTATCACAATTCAATAATTCGATGTACATTAAAAAACTGGACAAATATGCAAGTCCTTTTATAATTTATGCAAATTTACCATAGTTTAAATTCCACGAAATACAATAATTTATAGTTTTACTTAAAAGTTAATAAACTTCATGTAAAAAAATTGTTATTGAAGCACTTTAATTCTTAATTAAAGTTATTTATTGTGTTTTTTGATTATAATTAATTGAGAATTTAGAAAAGATTATAATTTAAATTCTATTCATTCAATACACTACTATGTAGTTTTTCATAAAACATAGCAAAATGAAATTATTTTACTTATTTGTGTGTCAGAATTTTCTTTATTTTTAATTATTCATTTTATGTTCAAGGTAATGATAAAAGTCTATTTTCGCATTATTATAATCACTATTAATCTATTTATCTATGGTTTTGAACATACATTTTATTTTCTAGTTAACGAATAATATTGCTAATTATAATGATTTAATGAATATTTAATATTTCAAAATGTCTAAATATTTAATAAGTAGTAAATTGTTATTACTTAAATACAAGATGTCTCAGACGTTAATACTAAAAGAAAAAATATTGTATATTAAAACAATTAATAAATAAGGAGACGGTAAAAATATCTCACTTTTCTTATTTATTTCGTACTGATAGAGCTTCTAAGAATTTATAATACAACTTATGAATTAATGTTGTTAAGATTATAATTTTAATTTTGATAATAATTTAAAAACAAAAAGAATAACAATTGAAATAATTAAAAAAAAGATTTGCCTTTTATTTTATATGTTTATTAAAAATATTATTAGAAGGTAAAATAAAATTATAATGATTTTAAGGAAGTTGGCAGCCTGACCAAGGAGATGATGGTGGCAGTCAAATTTATTTAAAATATATTTACAAATAACATTGGTTAGTTAATTTTTTAAACGAGTAACAAATTTTATGCTTTATAATATATTTAACAGAATTAAATGAATAAGATGTTTAAAACTTTAATTGATTATACAAACAAAATTATCTGAATTTTTATTAGCTTAAATTATCACGTTTAGGATTTACCTTGTAGAGTGCGTTTGAGTATGTATAAATAATACATTTGTTAATATTTTATCCGTTTACCTGCTCAAACATTTATAAATTAGTTATTAAAATGAAAAATTACATTTACAGCTGGATTAGTTTTAATTTTACATCAAAATGTTCACATTTCTACTATATTTTTTTACTTTTAAATTGAATTAAATGAATGTTAAACAATTATAATATTTCTAAAACATATCAAATATTAGCAATATTAATTAAGATACTAATAATATACAAGAAAATACAAGAAATATTTTTTATGTAAAATAATTTTTTCGCATTAAATAAAAGATAAATATTCTAATAACAATAGAATAATTATTAATCTTTTCATTTCATATATTAATACTAAATATACCTAGATAATTTTGTTTCATTTATATTATAATTAAAAAAAAAACAAACCTTTGTAATCGTTTCCTGTCTCCATTCTTGTATTGCGTATTCCATTTTCGAATTATTTTGTTTTTTAATATTTTTATTATTTATTAAAGATCTCGTTATGTATAATTAATAAAAAATTGTTTTAGAAAAATTTAGGCATATATGATCAATAATAAATAGTAAGAAATTGTATATAATATGAAATTCAGGATAAATAAAGGATAACTCCACAAATTCAGAATATAATAAAGAATTGCAATTTGTATAGACTATTTATTTTAAATTAATTTAACAAAATATCAAATTGTTCGTCATATTTCGTTTACTACATTAGTAAAAATTTTAGTTTTCATTCTCTATTTAGAAGATACAATAAACTTTTAAATTAAGAGTCCAAAATTTAAACAATTGTAAAAATTGAGTCCTTCAGAATAAAAATGTGTTACTTAAAATTGTCAATAATAACTATGTAATTCTAAAAATTAATTGTTAATTATTGTGAAGCACTTATATTTTTAAAAATTATCTAAAAATTTTCATACAGTAGGCAATGTAAGTAATGATAAGATAAACCGCCTAAAAAATCACTTTTTACAACAATAAAAAAAACACATTGCAATTAAAAAACTTTCCACACAATGTATTTTTTAAATGTTTTTGTTAACACTTTAAAACTTTTGGATTCTTAATAATTTTTTTTCTAGTTTAAAATAAATAAAAAATTAAATAGATAAAACTATATAATTTTAGTTAAAAAAGGAAATGTTTTTTGTCTTTCCATTTTTTATAACAAACACTTTGTAAAAATATCTATAATTATTTATAAATAAACTAAAATTATAATAAAGAGGTGAATACTAAAAATTTGGTAGGTATAAACTTCAATCTACAACACTCCAAACTGAACTAAGCTAAATCAAAGATTTATGGAAGAATAGGACAACCATCATCAACTACATCATAACACCATTAGCAAAATAACGAATAAAAAGTTCGGTATTTTTTATATTTAATATAATAATTTTGCTATATTTTCCTGAATAAATATAAATAAAAAAAATGCTCCACACGATATTAAAAATTAAGTTTAATAAATTTCACTAAATACTATAAGAAATTAACAAAGACATCCATTCTATAGTCAGGTAGTTTTGATGGTGTTTTTCTTAAAAACATTTTTTATTATTGTATAACTATAAACAGCGATATTATGTTTTTCTCTTAAGTGTTTGTTACAGATTTCCTATTTTATTTCTAATATAAAATTTATTTATTTAACTAATATATTTAATAAATGTGTAAAAGAAAAACAAATAAATTAATAAGTTAAATTTTATTTTGTTAGACAATTTTATAATTTCTTAATGTATGCTATTGAAAAAAATGTCCTAATGAAGAATAATATGTTTACAGTATTTTTTGCAAAACCTTAAAGTGTTTACTATAAAATTGATTTTTTAAAAATGTTTTTTCGTTTAAAATTATTTAATATATTGATCAATATATTACGGAAAATTAAATTCATAATATAATTATTTAACAAATTATTTTATTTATATTGTTAATTTTCATTTATTTGATTCTATATAATAGGTTTTAATTTTTTAATTGTAATAAACCATATATTTAGCAACCATTTTTTAAACTTATAGGGAACAGAATATATTGATTTTAAAACATATTTAAATTTAAATCGTTTTATTTTCAATATTGATATTTCGATTTTACTTATTTTTAATCTACTTATTACGCATATGTATATAAATATATATTTCTTTCATAAAAAATAGTAGAGAAAATTTATTACACACAGCCTCAAATATAAAAAATATATAAAATAAGTAAAGTCGTTGGCTGCCTTGTTTATTTTTAAATGCTTTTGTAAATATGGATGTATGTATATATACTATAAAGTCGTTTTATAAAGAAATTGGTTTTATATATATATTCTTTGTTTTGTTCATGTTTTTTTCACCTTAAATAATTTTGTTGACTGTGTATGTGTGGGTGTAGCAAATTGATAATAAAATTTTTTTGCTTTATAAAATATAAATACAATTATAACTGCACATATTTGTTTAAAAAAAATATTTTCAAACATAACATATGTATATATACTAAAAAAAATTATGTAATTTTAGCAAATAAGCTATTTACAAATTTTTGTGACACAATTTTGTTATGGTTATAATTACGCTTGTAAATAATATATTTAATATATATTTATTCAAAATATGCGACACTAAATAGAAATATAATTGGAAAAAATATTGTAAAATTTAGTGCGAGTATAATTTTATAGTGTAAAATAAATTCAATTTTTGTATTGAACTGATATGAATACAGTATATTTGCAGTTTAATTGTGAAAAATATAAAATAGAATTTTTAGCAATTATTTATCTAATCTATTTATCTAAAACATATAAATACTACGTTATAGACAATTTATTATTATATTTCTTTCCTGCCAAAATAAAGGAAAATCAAGTACATGTTATTTTTAATTTAATTCCTTGTTATCTAATTTTATTTATTTATTTAATAATTAAATTGAAAAACAAAGGCTAGTATATTTAATATATCAAAAAATAATTTGTTTTTCAATTACTTTCATATTTGCTTTAATAATAGGAAAATGACTTATAAGAATCAAGAAATATTTGGATAATAATTAATTTGCTTTAAAATTTAAAACTGAATTAAGTAAGATAAAAATTATTAAACAAAAGAATAAACTTCATGGCAATTTTGTGTTTGCCAATTTTTTTCACTATAAATACATAAAGTAAATTTATGAAACAGTTGTTTTTAATTAATAAAATAACAAAGAAACAATGAAATTTACAAATTCTTAAAAAAATTATATTAAAAAATTTGTTTTTTTTTTTTTTTTTTTGTTTAGTATTATTTATAACATTAATGCATTTCTATCGAATTTTAATTACAAAGATACCAAAATCAAAATAACTGTTTTAGAGGAATATATGAAAGTAAATTTTTTTTAAAAAATTTGGACACCTGTCGCATTTAAATAAGTTTAAAAGTTATTAATATATAAGCAAAATCTAGTGATATGGTCAAAATTTCTTAAATGTTCGCAATCTTATATTTAGTTTTTATAATTAATAAAATTAAAAAATACAACAAATATGCATATTTTTCTTATTAGTAAAAATTTTCTATTCATATTTTTTATTTACAATAAAATAATACATAATACATTGTATTATATTTTATTTATGTGAAATCAAAGATTTAAATATAGCTACATTTTTTTTAAATTTTATATCGTTTATAAATTTATAAAATGCAAAATTTATGATTATATTGTAGAGTTGTATATTAAAAAATCATATTTGTACATTAAGCACACATTAAAAACTACTAATCCGTATAGTTGTTTAATTATTTTGATTCCTTTAAAGTTTCAATATAAAAATATGTATACAACATAAATAAAATCAGAATCATTTGTCTAATATTAAAAATAACTTTATAGAATAAAACTCAAATAACTGATATAATTAAATTTTTATTTCTTTGGGTATTTTTTTTTTGTATTTAAATGTGCTATACAGCTACTAATACGTAGTTTAATTTCGTTTTAAATAAAATTATTTTTAGGTAACTTTATTTTTATTTTCTAACAAGAAATAAAAATGAATTTTACTCACTTCCTCAATTTTGTAACTTGTGCGTACTGTCTTCCGGCGCACCTCAGTTTCAAAAGTTTCTTCCACAGATTCAGACATTTTTAATCCTTATTAAATTTTCTAACAAGAAAAAATTAATAAAATATGAAAAACTTCACTTGCTTTAATTAACTAGCAAAATAGAGTTAACTTAATTTTATTCCACACCAAACAAAAATAAATATAATTCTAGCTATAAAAGCCGTCAATTTAATTTTCAATATACTTTTATATTATTTTAATTGTTGTTTTGCACTTTTTACAAAACTGCAATATCCATTAAATAATTTTTATCACATTCGCTCCTGCGTACGAATCAATCCTCACTCCGAGTATCTTTTAATAAATTTTAAAAAAGACCACGATTTGTCTGATTATTTTCTTCAAATTAATAAAATATACTGTTAATTCTTAACTGTTTGTATGTTTTAACCTAACTGAATAAAGACGATGGATTTACTACCGACAATTTTTTTATTTTGTATTATTAGTTGTTCGTACTTATTTGCTTGTTGGTTGTTATAAGCGGCACCAGGCTATATTTATAAATCTTTTTATTTTTGTTGGTTTACATTTCTTTTCCTAAACTAACGCAATGCATTGAAAATTTGTTTTACAGCCATGTAGTTTGTTATATTATTTAGATTTGTGTATAGACAAGCAATTATAATGAATAAATAATTTAATGAATTAATTTTTTCAGTTTTATAAGACATTTTTAGTTTATGTACAGTTTTTTTTAAAAAATATTTTATATATTAATTTATTTATGCTGTTTAATTAGTAAATATTATTACTACTCCATCATATAATGTTACAAATCATATAAATAATAATAAATATTGCAAGCTTATTAAACTTATAATATAACACTATTATTCTTCATTCGACAATAAACATTATCAATATAAAAATAAATTAAATTTTTGTAAAAATTCGTTTATTTAATTAATTTACTGTCAAATTCTTTTCGTGCTGTTAAATTTTTTTATCGCTTAAATCTTTTTACAAATTTTATAAATTTTATTTACATTTATTTATTAAGTTTGAAATGTAAAGGTAAAGGTGCTTTTTCAGAATCAGAAAGTTTAGTTACTTTAGTGCTTTTATTTCAATGCATAAAATTATAGTCATGTAAATGTGGTAATACTAACAGTATTAGTACTCGTGTTCTATTTTCTTATACAAAATTAATATAAAATATTGGTATTCCACTATAATATGTGACATTATTTTAGAGGCTGAAATAGTGAATCGAGGCTAACAAGTCAGTGAAAAATCAATCAGTATTATATATAATTTTGATAAAATAAGCTTTTTCTTATAATCGTGTTTAATAGAAAAAGATTTAAAAAAAGGAATCTAATTATTTTAAATTGAGTTTGTTACAATATTACAAGTATATTTTCTTATATATTTAATATAAATTTTTCATTTTAGGTTAAAAGTTTTAATTTAATTATCATATAAAAATGAGTGGAGTGGGCAAGATAATTAATTATAAAAAAAATCCAGAAGAGGATTATTATGCAATACTAAACTGCGATGAAAGTTCAACTGTAAGTTTCTTTTAAACAGTTTTATATCTATATTTTTTTTTTAAATTATTATATAAATATGAAAATTTTACTTTTTATTAATTAAGTTTTTTGTATGCGCTTTAAAAAATAATTTTAACATTAAATTTAGTTGTTTTTATTATTGATACAAAGTTCTTTTTTTTAAATGAGTTAATTTAAAAAAAATATATCCATTTTAAAAGTGAGTTTTTTACTATTTATAGCTTATAATTTTAAATAATAAGTATGCATGACAGAACAGATTACAGATGAATTAATAATTATCTAACACAGATATGGCAATTAAATAACCAGCGAAAGTATTAAGGCTCTTTGAAAAGAAATTTAAGGCGCATTTAAATAAATAAATAAGCGAATAAATTCTAAAGACCTTGTTTAAAAATTGGAAATATAAATTTCATTTTAAAAATATATTCTGAAGTACGGAATATTATGAAATTAAAAATAATTTTCCCTGATTAAAATAAAAAAAAAACAAAGTTATTATTTTTAAAGATTTATAATATTTAAATTAAGTTAATTTTGTTCTATGAATTTAAATTTCGGTTAATTTATTATTTCGATTATTTTTTAAAATAACTATTATTATATTTTCAAAGTAAGCTTTTTGAGATGGACAACACATAAATTTAATTAAAAATAGGGTCTCTATCATAAACTTGATTACCATCATCCCTCATTAATATACAAGTTCATTCGTTGCAATTATTTTCTATGTAAAGATGTGCGATTTCTAAATGAAATAAAAATAAAATAAGTATAAGTTGGTATAAGAGCCATATATGTTAGTTCGTCATTAAGCTATATTTTTAAGGAGTTGTTTCAATGCTGGTCTGAGCAGCGATAGAGAGTAGTTAACGCTCACGTTAAAAATTTGAACGAGATTTAAAACCGCGAAATGGCAAAGAATATTAAGATATTAAGAGGAAACCTACTTTTTTCATTTATTTCTAAAAATTAAAATATATTAAAATAATAAAATACAATAGAAATTTTTTTTTGATAAAGTTTATGCTTATGTAGTTTCCTTTAAATTTTTGTAAAATGAAATCTCTTGGGTTAAAAAAAATGTTGAGAAAGTTTATCTGCACATTTTTTCAAAAATTTTACATCAATTGTATTGTGAGTGGGTTATTTTGACACCAAAAAATAAATGAGTAAATAATATCAGCATTTAAGTGTTAGATAAACTTCCTGCTGCAACAATAAATTACTTAAAATTTATTGTTGTTCTCAAAAATTAATGTTGTTTTAAACAAGCTGTATTAATAAAATCACGAGTTTCTTAAATACCAGTATGTCTTTTGGTTTAAACAATAAACAAATCGGTTATTTTCTGTAATATGAATTATTTTTGATAGTCCATGTTTTACACATGGCTTACAATTTGTTGTTTGCACTAGCGTGCGGACACCTAAAATCTATACATTTTCTCCGGAGTTGTTACACCGGGTTATTACTGAAACTATTTTTTATTTTAAGTATAATTTTTTTTTGTGTTTGTTTATACTATTTCGGTAAATTTTCAAACATTTGAAAACCTTTTAGGTGAATATATTAATACATATAAAACAGGTAAAATTTTATTTTTGTTCGAAGGCGATTAAAAAAAACTAGTTATATATGTATATATCAAAATATCAAAACAATTAAAATAATTAATATACTTAAATTACACAAATATAGAAGGTTTTTGTATTATATTTTCAGATTGAACAAATTCAAACTGAATACAAAGTATTGGCATTACAATATCATCCTGATAAAAACAGTGGGGATAAAGAAGCGGAAGCAAAATTTCAAAAATTAAAGGTATGTTGATTTTGAATAATATCAATTAATATCAGTTGACTGAAAATTATATACATTTATATTTTTTTCTATTTAACAATATTTTTATAAGAAGTTGTATTATAAATTTTACCAAAGAAATTTAAATGTTGAAATAAACGGTTTCTATGAGCAACTGTCGTTCAGTAGCTGTAGGTACTGTTGTGTATGTGATCTTAAAATACATTTACAGCATACAACAGAGATATTATGAAACTATAAATAATAAAAATCTATAAAAATGGCAAGTTGTATGCTAAAAGTTTTAATAAACGGGTGAAAATAATGGTCTCTCATATTAAAACATGCTATTTCTAATATTAAGGAAGGGCATGAAATAAAATCGAAAGGTTAAATAGTTTTTGATCAAAATCCATGTAGAGAGAGCAATTGATCATAACTGCTCGGCAATAGATGTAACCTTTTACAACCAATAAAAAAAAAACAGTTGAATCGTGTTTTATAAACTGACTTCTTTTGTATATTCAAATATAATTGGAATAGTTTTGGAAAAACTACATTATTTCTATGCTATACTATTAGTATCTTTTTTTTTGATAATATTTTTTGTTTTATTTAATAGGATGCAAAGGAAACTTTACTAGATTCTGAAAAACGTGCTAATTATGATAAATGGCGTAACAGTGGAATTTCTATAAGCTACAAAAATTGGTTGGGAATGAAAGAACATGTTCATCAGGTAATTTGTTTTTGTAATGCAAAAACACTAACTTTCCTTTTTTTTATTTAAAATGCAAAATATATACTTTAACAATAAAAAGTATCTTCTCAAAATTTAAACAATTTTTGATTGCTTGTAAATAATAATTTTATAAAATTCTTGAATTAACAATATTTCATTAGTCAATGCATTGGGCTACGCCAAAAACAAAGGATAGAATGTTGCCAGAGACTTCCGAATCTATCTTGAAAAAAGGTGAAGAATCTACTTCTGTTGAAGTACCAAGTTCTTTATCAGCAGGATCTACAAATTCAGTACATCGTCGTGCCTCGGAAGGAGGTGCTGCTTTATATTATGGTGGTCGCAGGGGTGAATGGGGTACTGAGAATCCTAACGAAGTCGTTAATAAGTTTAGAAACTATGAAATTTAATTTCCAAAACTTATTACTTCAAAATATTAATGTGAATTTCTTTTTATTAATTTAAATAAATTGAAAACGTAAAAATTTGATTTTATTTGCGTTTTTTTAAAGTATATTTCTATATACAATAATTGCAATAAATAAATCTATTCATAATTTAATTTATTGAAGAAAAAGATATGACAGTAAAATGTGACTTTAAAGTTAAAATAATTATATCTTTGAATTATATCGTTACAATTAATATACTCATCATATGAAATATAAGAAAAAAGAAACGTAAAATGTGCTCCTCAAGAAATTTTTACATTCAATCTTTTTTCAATATATTTAAAATAAATAAAAGAAGTCACATTATTATTATAAACTTATAATTAACAAAATATAGTTGCTGGAATTTATATATATAAAAAAGAAAAGAAACATCCCGATTAAAAACAGCTATAAATAGTATTATGTTTTATTTGTGATATTTAGTTTTATAATAAGACACATTAAAATACTTTTTGTATTGCTTTTAATGAACTTTTTAAAAGTTAAGCTTTTCTTATAATTTGTTCAAAACAAAAATTAAGTAATAATAAACAAAAATGATCCATATTAAATATTGGAAACATTATAGTTGTAATGCATATACATTTTTTTATATTAAAGTATTCTGATGCATTAATAATTCAATTAAAAATTTTATATCAATTACCAAAATTTATGTTATTAATTAAAGAATTTTAATTTTACAAAGAATATAATGCATAGCAAATATAATCTTCCTTACATGACAATCCTTATAGTAAAAAAAGTAAATATATTTTACAATCTGTGGAATAACTAATTTATTTAGAATATATTTGACACATGAAATATATGTTCTTAATTTAAAAATTAAAATTTTAATAATAAATTATTTAAATTTTTTATATTAAATTGAATGATGGTCAAAATAAATCTAAGAAAAACTTATTTTAATTTTGATAGACAATTATATAATTGCAAAAAATAATTATGAATAACAAAAAGTATAAAATAATAACATGTATGTTCAACAATATTTTGACTTTATTTAGTTAATTATTAAATAGCAATACCATTTATCAGAATTGAATTTTGGAAATATTTAAATAACTATACTATATTTTTGAAAACACATTATGGTATTAAAAACAATATAATATTAAGAAACCATGATAATCTTACTGTGTTAAGTCAATACAGAACTGAGCTTATGGAATGACAAAACAATTCATAATTTAAAATATTACCATTTTTAAAGAAAAACATATTATGTAATGTGTAATTATATGTGTGTTTATTATACGGTATTTATATGTGTATTACTATAATTATTATTCAATACTTAAAAATTAGTTAATTGAAATATAATGTATGTAGTAAAATTATAAAACTAAAAAAAAAAATTTGTTATATTTAAAAGATTTATCATTCCTCGTGTATAACTCTGTACCTCAAAACTTCTTTGAATATCTCTTATACAGGAAAGATATAATTAATGTAAAAGTACCTCTATGTGATAATTTTTTAATATGTTATTTATATATTTCATTTATTAATTATTGTATTCTATTATACATATTTTATATTTTTATTGCAATAAATTGATGTTTAAAAAATCTATTTTTTTGCGTAAAATAATTTCTTTTTGATATTAAGTAAATTGATTTATTTTTCTTATTGTAAAATCGGATTCCACTCTGGTTCATCAATAACTATAACACAAAATTATTTATATTATTTTTATTCAAAAAATAAAACAAAATTTATAGATTTATTAATATAATTTAAAATTATTTATTAATTTTATTATATGGCATCGTTAAAGGTAAACCTTAGTTTTATCATGAAAATCAATAGTTTGCAGTCTACATATATTAAGAAAGAAAAAATACATAAATTTTAATAGAAAAACTTAGCGAACGTAAAATAAATTTTTTGTGTATCTTTTTTTAATGCTTTATTTTATAAGCATATTTAATTTTACATTAACAAAAGGCACACAAATAATAAAATTTACGAACAATATAAATCTAAATAATAATTTGAATTAAGTTATTAGTTTAATTTTATATTTGTAAATCATGATAAGAACAATATTAATACATTGGTGGGTGATCCGGTTCTAATTTACATGGGCGTAAAAATTCTTGTCCAATTTCGTGTATCCATTTATTTGAAACTTAAAGAAAAAAATTTAAAAATTATATATATAGACATATAAAAACATATGCTTACCCCATTTACTTCCAGTTAACACTGGGCATGCAGCATGACGAGTTAAATAATCTCCTTCTCCAGATGCATGCAAATTCATCCAAAATGCTGCTGTACCTTTCTTTGGCCATAGAGCTGTACGAATTTTCGGAAATACTGTTGCACCGCCTTGCTCTACGTCGCTCATCTAATAAACAAAATGATTAATCCACTCGATTTAAAACATGTCGAAAATACAATTACGCTTAGAAATAACTTATAACTAACTAATAACTTACATAAAACAAAACGGTTGCAATTCTATTTCCTGTTCCCAAATGTTTAAAGGCATTTGTTTCTTCTTTCTAGAAAAATTAATAATAGATTTACAAATAAAACAATTATTTTAAAACTTACCCTAGCAAAATCAAAATGAGGTTCGTAATGGCCGCCAATACCATAATTTACTACTTGTAATTCTTCAGCTGAATCAACTGATAATCCTGTCATATCCTCAACTCGTAACGCAATATTACGTATTATGCTATGTTCCTCATCTTTTAACCAAGCCGATTTGCTTATTCTATAATGCGCTATCTCCATTGCACCTGTTTTATGGTTTTGTACAGTAGCTCTTCGAAACTATGCAAAGATAATTCGTAATTAATCTAATTGTGTAGTTAGTTTAAAAATAATCAACATACTCTCGGTTTAGCTAATTTCTTAATTAATTCTATTTCAGAATCATACATTATATCATGAAACACGACGATATATGGTTTGAGATTTGCTTCTTCAATTTTAAGTGGAGCAATTTTCAAAAAAGCTGAATTATTATTTATATAGCGACAGCGTAGTGGTGCTAATTGAGAAGGAGATGGTTTGATGTCGCCACGGCATAATAATTCGTATAATCGTCTTTCAGATAAATCAAACACTTTGGGATCACTTTTAGATGGAATGTTCTATAAAATAATAATGCGTTCTATAAATCAGATTTAATTTTAAAACTACAGAAAGATAAGAATACCGTTTGATCAGCAATAACATCACTAGTACCATCATCCCCTTTTAAAAGTTTTTCAGATTTTTGTTGTGTTATTTGTTTTTCATAGTAATTTTTATTACCTTTAGCGCGTTCATGATCTGGTATTAGTAAAAGTAACTCATTGGTCATTGTTAAAGCTTCCATTAAATTGCCTGTTAATTATAGTTAGATTACATTATTAAATACAATAAAATTATAAATAATATACCAATTCAACTAAGTTAAATTAGTTAAATTTTACTTTTAATATATTTATGAATAATATACCTTGTTTAAATGTTGAAAATGCTAAATATTCTAAGATATCAGCACGAGTAAACGTAACCGTTTGGGACTTCGTCATTGTTTCATTTGATTCTTTCGTTAAACGATCCATTGCTTCGCGCATCCATAAAGAAGTATGATAATAATCACCATTTATATATGACTGGCGACCTAATTCAAAACAATCCCCTGCTGACATTGCAGTGCTGTTATTATTTATAAGAAAATATTTATTATAGTAAATAGATATGTATCATTGGGCTAAACACTATTAAGAGTAGATGCTCTAAACAATATATAATTTTGTTGTATTTATTATTGTTTTTTTCACCGTCGTGTTAGCTAGAGAGTAACAAAATTTAACATATCTTCATTATACCTATATTGAATTCCATTCAGTTCTCCACGAGCAACACTTGATGTTTCTAAATTATATGTATCTTGTAAGCGTACTAATGCAGCAGCAGCGCCATTTAAGTCTTCATCAGATGGAAATTTTAGTATGGTACGATGTTTTGTTATATTTTCCATAAAAACTAATGTATATATATAAATATAATTTCAAAATAATAAAATGCTTTAATTTAAATTAATAAATAATAAGTTCAACTACCTTCACCAACATCAAATGTAATCAGTTTCTCTATATCACTCCAATCAGTAGTTAAACGTTTTGTTAATATATATGCGTTTATTGGATTTGAAACATATGTAGTTGAATCTGAAACTGCATCTGAATGTTTATTGGTATATATTTTTAATTTTCTGTTAAAAAAATGAAAATAAAAGGTATTATAAGGAAAAACAAAATAAATAATAAAAATCCTTACTCTCTTAAAAAATCCAATTTATCTTCTTGAGCTTTTATATAGCCATGTAAATTTAATATTAGAACATTTTCCACATCTAATAATTCCTCCATTTCAACTAATGCCGTAAATACTTCTGATTTTACATAATTAAATTCATGAATTGTTAAGATTATAAACAATATTGAACAATAATTTAACTTAAATGAATTATTAAGATGCATTTTGCGCTTCTTCTATTTTATAGCCAATTAGGAAACAAAGTCTGTAAAGAAAAAAAGGTATTTCAAATACCCTAAATAATTATTTGAATATTTATTTTGTTTAATTTGAATAATAAATCAATTATTATTTTTATACTTCTATTAATAAAAAATGGAAAAGTCGATAAAAAAAAAGATTAATTTTTTTTTTTAAATTGAATTTAATAGAATAAATATACTTATCAATAACATAAAATTCTTACAAAAAGGTCAACTTAAGATTGTACAGGATGAACAATTAAACTCTATGAAAAAAAAAATTGAAACTGACTTGTAGAATTTATTTATAATTAATATTATCAGAAATATAATAAAAAGTTTTGATTAATTATTTAAATATTTTTAATTTTTCATTAAAATTATGCATCAGCAAAAAGAAATTGAGGAACTATAGAATCCAATTACACAAATATTATTTACAAGTAAATTATTTCATATATTTAAATTACAGTTAAGTTTAATAAAAATAAATCAGCATAAATATTTAATAAATAAAATATTATTATTCATTTCAATAACTTTAATAGGATAGAGTTTTTGGATAAAACAAAATTTATATGTTAGTTTTATTTTTATCAAATAGCGAACACAAGTATATGTAATATTTGCAATAATATTCAAAAAGATATTGTTAAAATGCTTTTTTAAATTAAGTTAAATTATATATTATGTTATAATAAATTATAAAAACAAGTAAATTTGCTAACAGTAATCATTTTATGAGTACTTGTAACAAAATAATTTTGAAGAGGTCATAAAATTATCACTTTTGCCGTCCTATAAAATTTTTAATTTTGAATTATATAATAAATTCTATAATATGATCTACATGATATTTGTTTCTAAAAAAAAAAAACTAAGATAAAAAATTATTCTTTTTTATAAAAATATATAGTGCACAATATGCTGTCATTTTTTGTTTTTTATATTGTGGAGACAAAACATAATTCGCTAATGCGAAGCATAATTTTAATTATATAAAAAAATTAACGTTATATTTGTCTTTATATATGTATATTGCACATAAAAAAAAAACAAAATTCATTCAACTCAAACAGACATTTATGATAAACTATATTTTTTTTATACGGAAGTGCATTTGATACTAGTTATTCATTGCAATTAACAAATTAAAATTGTTTTAATCATAAAAATAATAATTAATTTAGTTAAATTTTTTAATTTATATAATTTTATTATTACTCATATGTTTATACTAAAATACAAAATTTTCCCATTTATTAATTATTTATATTCTTAAATATATATATATATATATATATATATATTAACGAAATTATAATATATACAGATTTTTAATTTCTAAGATAAAAAGTCTAAATTGTAACGAAGAATACTTATCTTTAATATAAATAAGCTCGCAAAAAATAAATAACGCATATACAATTTTAAAGTTTATTAAATGCTGTACAATGGCCTACGTGACATATACATGCTTTTTTTTAAATTTCTTCGTAAGGTTTTAAATGAAATTTTAGGAGAAGCTACTAAATAAGGAAAAATTTGGTATTAATTATTATATATTAAAATTAGTATATTTACCATTAGTTTGTTTTATTGAATATTATATTTTAGAATTACATATATATTTAATAATATATATATTTAATTGAGTAAAAATATGTTTATTTTTTAAATTAATCTGCTTTATTATTTAACTAGATCTCTAACTAAAATTACAATAAAATATATACAATGTATACAATAAAATATGTATATAAAAAAATATGTATAGACATTAAACAAAAATTCATTGAAATTATTATTTAATATAATTTCATACAGAAGCGCATTATACAATTTACTATTTCTAAAATGCATATTAAACTCACCAAAATATTTTCATGAAATAATATTAAAATAATAATGTAAATTTTTTATTCGATATGTTTTAATAAAAATAAGTTATTGTTAATGATTTATGTTATACGGGAATCACAATAAATGTTTTGATTAATATTTATGAAAAATTATTTTTTGATTCGCGTTATTATTGGTGTTCAACTAATTATAAATATTTATTGTGTATTATTTATTTATTTTTATATATAACTTATTAACACAATATTTTATGTATAATTTATATTATTAACACAATTTATACTATATAAAATGTATACTGTTTCTTAGATTGTATATTTATTTTAATAACTTATGTCATTTTAGAAACATTTATTTTTTCCTTTTTTATGTTAAATACAATTGGTTTTATTTAAAAAATATTGAATATGTATTGAATTGTATGGTTTCAACATAAGTTTGTTTGTTACTATAAAATGGTTATAATCTATACTAAATTTTTTTTTCTAGTACCATCTATTGTAAATATCAAAATATTGCGTTTTCTATTAATTGTTTATAACGATATTTTGTTAAATTTACCATTTATTTTTAAAGCAATTAAATATCATAAGTAATACTGTATCCTCCTTGTATTCATCAAAACTTTTTTCTATTTATAGGATAATATGTGACAATACATAAAAATAATCTTGATAAATATTTTTATGTCTCCTACAATTTTTTACACCAATAAAATAATATAAATAATTATATTTTCAAATTCAAGTACTCAACGACACTTATTCTTGTTCTAATCGAGGGTCTTAAACATTCGTCACATGCAAGTGTGTACTTATTTTAAATATATTATTTGTTTTTACCCTAATGACATTTTATTTGCTTCATTTAATATGTAAAATAGTTAACATTTAAAAAAAATATAATTTGCAAAATAAAAAAACATATAAACAATAGAGAATATAGGATTATTTCTTTGTAACAATTGCCGATTAATAAAATAATTGAATAAACAAAACAATAAAAATATCTTATCTTAAAATATTGTTTTATGTATTTCAATGTGTTTCTTAGGTAATTAATGTTTTAACTATATATACATATATGTAAAGTTTTTTTGTAACAACTTATGGATTTATTTAATATATACCACTTATATATATATATATATATTATATTATTATATATATATATATATATATATATATATATATATATATATATATAATAAGGTTTTTTCAATTGTACTTAACGTATGAACAAAGTTTAAAATAAAACTTTGAAATTTTAAATATTTGAATTCGCTTTAAAATTAATTTTAACATCTACATACAAATTATATATTGAATCTTTGATTTCATTAAACCATAGTAAAATACTTTAATATTACTAATAATGAATAAAAAAAACTCCCTACTTTTCTTTATATTATTTAATCATATTTCAATACAGTTAAACGGAATAAAGCACGCAATGTATGAGACGTTATTATTTATTAACCAGTGATAATTTTGTTTTCTTTCATAAGTATAGTCAGAGTGAGCAATAAAAGTTATTATTTGTTAGAAAATATAGTATAATATGTTCTGTAAAATAGTAGTATTCGTTTAGTAAGTAAAAGAAAATTGGGTTGATTACTTTTTATAAAATCACTTTCAATTTTCAGTTTCCCTTTAATATCGCGTAAAAAATAAGTTTAAATATGCATTGATCGATTTCAATTGTATAAATTCGTGTTAATATTTGAATTTGTGTTTTAATTGTTTAGTTTTAATACAAATTATATGACTCCTTAAAATTTAATTTTTATAATTATTGCTAATATTTTTCTATTTTATTTTTTATTGCAATTATTTAAAATTTTTATATAATATATATATATTAAATAATCAAAAAACACTGTTAAATGAAAAAATTGTGCTTTTTTAAAATTGTTTGTATATAAGAATATGTATAAATAGTTTACAATCTATTTCTTGTGACAAAAGAATGTTAATTTTGATATTGTTTTTTAATTTAATTCATTTTTGATCATTTTTGTTACTATGTCTACAACAGTAGAAAAAGTATTTTAAAGCTATCGAATTTAATTGAGTTAAATTTTTGTTGGTTTTTTTTTATTACAAAAAATTATTAAACTCAAGTTATAAGCAAAATGAAAAAATACTTTCTCTACAGCAATACAAAAATAAAAATGAAATCAAATAGAAAAATTAAATCGTTATATATTATTGTAAAGATGTGCTGCCAGTGTTACTGTTAAAAGTGATAAATTAAATTAAATTTGGTAAAATTTGTAAAAAAAAGTTTCAAAAATTTTTTTGTATTTATATTGTTTATTAATATTATTCATAGCAAGTTATGCATAATTGAATATATTATACAATAATATTTGATTACAAATAATCACATCACACGGTGTTATCTAATGAGTTACATTAATTAATTTTCATTTTAAAAGAAAGAAACTAACTGAATAAATTTATGTTTTTAATCAAATGTTTAATATAACGTTAGGTATAGTAGTATGGTAGTAGTTAGGTTTGGCAGTAATAATGCTTTTTGTTTATTATTAATTATTCTAGAATACGTTTAGAAAAGTACCAATTATATCATGAGTAGAAATGATGAAGCGTTAAACTGATTATATTATAGATTATAAATATTATTTGAAATTATTATTTTGTACTCGTGGTATAACAGCTTATGTGTTTCTTGTGCTTTCTTTAAATATGTATGCAATGCAATTAAAATTTAAATAATTCGAAAATGTTCAGAATTTCTAATTTCAGCATGATATATATATATATATATATATATATATATATATATATATATATATATATATTATTAAATATATATCTACCGTATATATACATATACAGTATATATAAATTTGTTAATTAACTTAAAATTTTGTAATTATATTATATATAAATATCATTATATGTTATAAAAACTATATACATATTATCTAATGATAATTAATCACGATTAAATTATAGTAACATGAAATACTACTTATGCTATTTCCTCTCGTGAGTTGTTATGGTATTATATTATTGAAATTATAAAAAGTTAAATAAAAATAATTAACATATAATTAATATTCAAGGTTTTTTTTGTAAAAGTTCGCGCACATCATCACCTTTTTAACATAACATATTTTTTTGTATTATAATGCTTATCATAATATGATTGTTTTAATTATATGATATATATTTCTTTAAAAAACACACAGTTAACCTCTATCATTGAAGTATTTATTATTAATGATAAAACTTTCTATTTATAAAAATATTTTATTATATATGTTAAATTAAATAACAATATTAATTGTTTCAGACGCAAAAATATGGTGCAAAAAATGTTCAGAAACTTTTTCTTTATATTTCATAAATACTTTTATTTTGTTTATAATTTTAATTGTTTGTTCTTGAGATTTAAGCCATTAAGTTTTTACTTTAATTTTTACATTTTTTTATACTTTAAGTACATTCATTGTCACTTTTTTCAAGTTCAGCTTCAATGTAAATAATTTATTTTTAGTAAACATATCTCGTTTCTAGTTATTATTGTATATGAGAATTTACATTAAGCGATAGTAAAACACTGCAAACATTATATGATTTTTTATTGAATTAAAAAAAAAACTAAAAAACCAATATTTCAGAGAATTGCACTTTTAATATTAAAATATAATAATTTATCTGCTTCCGAAAAATAAAATTGTGCACTAATTTTAACAATGGATTATACAGTTATAAAGTGTTTTGTAATAATAATAATATTTGTTAGCGCGAATACATGTGTTAAAAGTTATCAAATTGGTGTTGGTCGCGCTGACTGCACGGGACCCCCAACTGAAATTACTTTCGTAAGTTAACAATAGACGTTTATATATAAAGTTTAATCAATAATATTTTATTATTTCAATTATTTAATGATACTTATAGATGGGATATGGAGCCTTTACACAAAAGGGCGAAGGCATTCATATGAGACAATTTTGTCGTACATTCATTATTGCTGATGATAAAAAACGAGTTGTTCTCACAAGTGTCGAAGGTGGAATGATTGGACATGCAATTAAACGCGATGTAAATGTTTGAAATTCAAATAAATTTCATTTTCTTAACTTATTAATATTTTTTTAATATGTTGCAGGTAATTGAGCTATTACAAAGTAAATATGGTAAAATATATAGTATTGATAACATAGCAATTAGTGGGACACACACTCATTCGACAGCAGGTGGTTTCTTAATGGATATGTTATATGATTTGCCTTGTTTGGGATTTTCGCGAGAAACGTATAATGCATATGTTAGTGGAATTTTTAAAGTGAGTATCGAAATCTAACATTCACATAAAAGTGTTTTGACATGAACACTTAACATTATATCTCTTAACGTGCAGAGTATTTTGCAAGCTCATAATAGTATGATTGACGGTCAAATTTTTTTGTCTAAAACTGAAGTCGAAGGAGCAAATATTAATAGAAGTCCATTGTCATATTTAAACAACCCACTTCAAGAAAGAAATATGTAATAATAAAGTTAATATTAAATTGAACAAACAACATTTAAATTTATCAATTTTCAAGGTATACTGGTGACACTGATAAAACGTTAGTCCAGTTAAAATTTATTGAAACGAGCTCAAGAGCAATAATTGGAGCTTTCAATTGGTTTTCAGTGCATGCTACATCAATGAATAATACAAATAGATTGGTATCCAGTGATAATTTAGGTTACGCAGCATTGCTGCTTGAGAAAAAAATGAACCCAAAGGCTTTGGTTGGAAAGGTATTATATTACTTTTTTTATAAATAGGCTAGGATTTACTACGTAGTTTACTTGTGAATAACTTACACTATCATGTCAATTTATGGGGAGTGTTGAAGGTATTTGTGAATCATAGTTTTAAAGTGGTAAAATGAATTGGCAATACATGTGAAAAATAAATGAATTGGGTTGACAATAAAGCCTTCCATTTCTTTGCAGTATATACAAAGAAATTATTGTGGAATTTTAATGTTTGTGTCGTACGAAATGATACCGTTCGGCTGTGTGTGATGTTTTCAGCCGTAACATCACTAAAATTTATTTGCGAGGAAACTGTTCGTAAGCAGTGATCTTTGCTAAATTTATAAAAAAAATTGTTAAATCCGCAACGTTTAGTTGCCAAATTACGTAATATATATTATTCCATGCATGGCTGAATGAAAGACTTTTTACAAACTTATATCCATAATTACTCCAAATATTAATATTTCCGTAACACTGTTAGCATTGTCGACTGAACGATCAACATATATTTTTTTATATTTTTTATATTTTTGTATTCTTTTCAATATCTATTTGATTTTTTTTTAATATGCTATGTGAAAACGCTAATATTGCCCTATTATATTAATATTAATATAATCAAAGTTAGTAGCAAAATTAATAAATGTTTTTTATATCAATATTCCAAAGGGAAAATATGTTGCTGCCATGGTCTCGTCTTATTCAGGTGATGTTTCACCAAACGTTGGAGGTCCAAAATGTACTAAAACTGGAAAACCTTGTGATACATTAACATCATCATGCGCTTCTGGAGAAGGTGTTTGTATTGCAAGTGGCCCAGGAAACAATATAATGGAAAGCACATCTATAATTGCCAATATAATTTATAATGCATCTGCTGTAAGAATTTTAACATTATATTCATAAAAAAATAAAACTTTTTAATTAGATCTATACTATTTAGTATCTTTTAGACTCTGAAGAAGGAAGAGAAGTAACAGGTGATATTGATTTTTTACATCAGTTTGTAGATATGCCTAACGTTAAGACAACATATTTGGATCCCAACACTAAAGAAATTAAAAATATATACGGTTGCATGCCGGCAATGGGGTACAGTTTTGCAGCTGGCACTACGGATGGTCCTGGTGCATTTGATTTTAAACAAGGAACTCTTTCCGATAATGTTTTATGGAATTCTGTTCGTGATTTTATTGCACTTCCGACACAGGAAGATATTGACTGTCATCGACCTAAACCAATTCTTATAGCAACAGGAAGAGTAATTATAATTTAAAAAAACTTATTTTTCATGCATATGCAAATAATAAATTCATTTTGTACAGGCAAATTTTCCATATGAATGGCAACCAAAAATTGTTCCGACGCAAATATTGAAAATAGGAAATCTTATTCTGGCTCCTGTTCCGGGTGAATTTACTACAATGTCAGGGAGAAGGTAGTATTTGGTTTAGTAATTGTATATAGTAAACATAAATATTTAAAGAAAAATGTTTAAAGACTGCGTAACGCGTTAAAGGGTATTGCCCTGCAATTTGACTGTGAAGAAGAGATTGAAGTAATAGTGACTGGTCTGTCCAATATGTACGCTAGTTACGTTACAACACCAGAGGAGTATCTTGTTCAAAGATATGAAGGTGCGTCTACTATTTTTGGGCCGAATACATTACCTATTTATATTGTTATTTATGAAAGTCTTTTACAAGCAATTTTTAAGGTATTTGGTTACATACATTGTTTTTTAAAATAAAATTAAATAAACATATGTTAAACATTAGAAGGAACAAATAAACCCTGGCCCTTATCCACCTAGATTGGATGATGATCAACTTTCTTTTATAAGCCCCGTTGTGTTTGATGGTCATCAATTTGGTAGAGATTTTGGGGAAGTTCTAATACAACCATCTCAATTATACAGGCTAGGAGAAATAGCACGTGTAACATTTATTGGTGCAAACCCACGTAATAATTTAATGCATGATAGTACATATTTTACTGTTGATAAATTAATAAAAAACAACACATGGGAGACTATTGCAACTGACGCAAATTGGGAAACAATGTAATTTTTTTAATTACTATATAAATGAAGATACGTGCATTACACTATAATTTTTGAATAGGTTTAAATGGAAAAGAACGTCAACCATACTAGGTTTCAGTAATTTTGAAATTTCTTGGGTAATAAGTGACAATACGGATCCTGGAACCTATAGAATAAATTATTCTGGATTTTATAGGTTTATTTTGGGAGGAAATTATCCTTTTAGCGGTACATCTAGATCGTTTGTTATTAAATAAACACTAAACACAATTTTGATGATAAAACAATTATACTAGTCATTTAAAAGATATGTACAGTTATAAAAATATTAAACAAAAATTTTTCTTTTATTTAACGAATAACCATTCTTTTTATTTTTGAGGAAACAGTCGTTAATAATTGTATGTATTATATAAACGATATTAATGCATTAAAGAAAATATAATACAGCATTAACTTTTGTCACACATAACTGATATTCGGTTATAAAAATTAAACTGTGACTTTTGAAAAGTGTCAAATTTTATCTGTCAGGGGTGTATTAATCGGTTATGCTAAAACTCTGTTTAATTTTTTTTTTGATCAAATAAATATTCATTTTTTTAAATTAAAAAAAATATTGGTTTGGATTTTTTATTTATTTTTAATAAAGAGTTAATAAACTTCGCAATAAGTATTTTGCTATATCTTATGCTACTTATTTTACTTTTTCTATAATTAAATCATATCGTAAAATGTCAAAACCTGTTAGTTTTAGTAAACATGAAATAATTGAACCTAGTGAACGTTTAAAACATTTGGCTAACTATGGAAATACAGTAGATGTTGATCCAAATGTACCAGTTAAAAGGTTTGTTTAAGATTTTAAAGTTCTTTTTTTATATATTATTACTGCTGCGACATAACCAAAAATTTATATAACGTAAAATAAAATATATTTGACAGATATTATAGATCCGGTATGGAAATGGTTAGAATGGCAAATGTTTACTATTCTGAAGGCAATTACGAAAATGCTTACACATTGTTTATAAGATTTATGACATTATTTCTTGAAAAAATCCAAACTCATCCTGAATACAAAACACTTGCATTAAGTATAAAACAATCTAATCAATTAAAAATAAAGGAAATTTTACCTGTTACTGAACAATTAAAATTAAAATTATTAGATGCTTATCAAAAGGAATATACACAATATTTAGTTCGTAAAGAAAATGAGAGAAGATGTAAAGAACTTGAAATACCAAAAGAAATTGTAATATGATTTTGTATTTTGAATTTAGTACAATTGTGCATACGATTATTTTGCAGGTTGAGACAGGAAAGCCTTTTTTGACAGATATTTCTTTAAATAAACAAGAAAAAAGCTCAATGACAAGTATAACACAAGTTGGATATTTGGATGCAGTTGTATATCCAAATGATTTTCCATCGGATCCTAGTCGTAATACGCAACCGTCTGGACTTTTATTGGCTGATTCTACACCATTGAAGTATAAATGCTTATAAAAATCATTAAAACATGAATAAATAAAAAAATAAATTTATATTTATTTAGGCCTAAATTTGACAGAAACTTAAAACCATCTACAACATCTGTTTTTGAAAATGAATTACGTACGGTTGTTATTCCAAATAATACTATGTCTGACTTTTTAGAATTATCCAAAAATAATACCTTAAATAGTATCGAAACATGTGGAATATTAGCCGGTAAATTAGAATACAGTCAACTATTAATAACACATATAATTATACCCAAACAGAAAGGAACACCAGATAGTTGTAATACCACAAATGAAGAAGAATTATTTGATTACCAAGATCAGCATAATTTAATAACACTAGGATGGATTCATGTTAATTTATTATAAAATAATTAGATAATAAGAAATTAATTTATTCATTTTTTATTTTAGACACATCCAACACAAACCGCTTTTTTGTCATCAGTTGATTTGCATACGCATTGTTCATACCAAATAATGATGCCAGAGGCTTTAGCAATTGTTTGTGCACCAAAATATCAAACGTTTGTAAATTTTCCTATCATTAATAATATAAATACAATAAAATTTTGTGTAAATAAAAATAGGACTGGATTTTATTGCTTAACTCCGAATTTTGGGTTGGATTTTATAGCTCAATGTCGACAAACTGGTTTTCATCCTCACCCAAATGAACCACCACTGTTTATGGATGCTAAACACATTTTACTCAATAATAATAAAATATGTGTTATTGATTTACGAAAATGATTTACTAATTAAATTATTATTTATTATCTATTCACACATGCATAGGTGCTTTTAATGAAAATTATAATTAAAAATTGTATTTTGTTTGATATAAAAAGTTTTACATAAAATAATATGATAAAAATTGTTATTTATTAAGGTAATAGTAGTAATATGTAAAATAGTAATAAACTGTATCTAACAAAGTTTAAAATGTAGTAATATATACATATATATCATAATAAACTTAAATAAAACCAAAAATAAATTACAATATAATTATAAATATTTTAAAAATAATTTTATCTCCTAATCAATTAATTTTCGGTTTAAAGATGTATTGTAGCACAGCGCATGTAGTTTTATTGCGTATGCGGTTTATATAATAAACCATTCCAAGAATTACAAGCTATGTTTTTTTATTTCTCTTTCATCTCATTTTTTCTTATGTCAAACCTTATTGTGACGTTCATTATTCGTTGTGCTTTGTTTTAATTTATAATTTTTCTATGTTAAAAAAAAAAAATTGGCAGTTTCATTTGGTATTAACATCGGTTTTAAATTAATTTCAAAAAATAAAAAATATATCTTATCGATAAAAAATTCTAAATTTATTTATTTATTTAATTTGTTTAAGCAAATTTGAAGAATTATAATAAAATTAACATGATCAGTGATTATAAAAAAAAATTACAAAATTGGATTTTTCTTTCAGTCAATTGTCAAGAGGTAAACTTATTTTTTATAATACAAATTTTGTTTTTATTTTGTTTTCTTGATTTTTGTTAGTGAAAAATAAAAATAAACTTTTTTAATTGAATTAAATACAATATTAGACTACAAAAAGCCAGATTAGTTACAAAGCTTTTGAGTTTAAAAAATGTTAATTTGACATGTTTAACCTTTATAGACCTTGCAAAATGGTTGACAATTGAAACATACCTTTAATAAAAACGTTTTTACAATATAAAGAATATGGAAACACTTAAAACTTATATAGATATGCAAGTTTAAATATTCAAAAGATTTGTTCTTTATTTTTTGATTTTATAAAAAGAATGTTAATTTACCAAAGTGGATTTTGCAATTTTAAACATTGGGAATCGTTATTATATAATTTCAATATTATGAGTTTTTACAACGCTTTTATTGTCTTGTGTTTATACAAAAAAAAAGAGCATAGTTTTTTATTTTTTAACTTTATCGGTTTTATAGAAATGTTATTTTATTTTAAAAATAAAACAGCAAATAAAGTTTTGCTAGCAATTTTTCCCAATTTTTTGTTATTGTATCTTTTAAATACTAAATATAAACAATTTTTCTAAATCTTTTTTTGTAAAATTTTTTTTTATTATATATTAATGTATATTATTTTTGGGAAATAATTTAAAATACTTAATCAATATAGTAACTAATCTGGTAAATAAATATAACATATCCTTTACTACATAAAATATCGGTAAAATTAAGGAACATGTGTAACAAATAAACAAACACTTTTGACACACTATATCAGTGATGGGTAACCTTTTTCTCTCGGCGTGTCAAAATTTATATAAAAACTCGGGTGCCGTATCATATCTAGAAATATTTATCATTTTTTAATAACTTAATGATTAATTAACAATAAATTTTTGATTTAATTATTTATTATAAAAGCAAAAACAATTAATACATTACATTACATTATAATATCATTAGGATTTTAAATTTTATTAAAAAATTCACAAAAAAAAAATCCTGATTTTATTTATTTATAAATAATGTTAAACGTTGCCACACATTCAAAAATTCATTTGCATTTCAGAAAATTTGAGAAAATTCATTTAGTTTTCAAAGAAAAATAAATTCGTGCAACAAAAACCATGTAATCTTTTCTGAATTCCGTTTTTTTAATAATTTAATAAATACTACAGAGTTGCGATTCACGGATTTTAACGTGTTAATAGTTTTGATAATTTTAATTTATCGGTGTTCTACGTGCCATGGTAAATGGGTTGGCGTGTCGCCTTTGACACACGTGTCATAGGTTACCTATCACTGCACTATATGTAACTTATATTTCATATAAATTTATATGAAAGTGTTTCGGAAAATCGCAAGTAATAACTATAATATATTTACATTCCTTATGTACAGGATAGTAAAACATCATAACTTTAATAATAAACTAAACATTTTGTTTAAATTTTGATTAGTTATTATTAACATGAAACAATGTTAAAAAGAATATACATATTACAGATATATACTGTAATAACTATAAGATATATTTACAGATATACATTTAAAAAGATATATTAACAGTTATACAATTTAATGTTGTCACAACATAAGGTAACATTAGATTTCTTTTTTCAGTGTAAATAAAGGATAAAATGATTATTTTCAATATATTATCAATTGGATTTTCAATAATAGAAAGAAAGCTTTTATTTTATTAATTTAGTCGCTACATGTGAATTATGAAATAAAGTTGACTGTTACATATCAAATATTATAAATATGAATTGGTTACACATATGTGTGTTTTAATTCATTTTACTTTTTAAAAGAAATTTTGTTTAAATGTTTAATTCTTTTTATAGACACATAATAAAATAAGTGTCAATAAACAAATATTGATTAAATTATTATCTTAATTATTATTTTTAATTTCACTTAATTAAACTAAAGTGAACTTTTTAATATCATTTATAACAAATTGTTAATTGATAATTTTTAAACAAATAATGAAAATAATCTTTAATTTGTATAATAAATAAGAGAAAGATTGAAAAATGTATGTTTTTTCAACTAAACTAAATATTATAATTCTTTTCGTTCTAGAAATAATTTTCTTATCTATTATCATCATTTTGTTTATTTAAAATTATTTATTTATATGAGTTGTTATAAAATCATCAGTGCCAATTTAATACGATTACAGTATATTCTCAAACTTGAGTTGTATAACAATGTTAAATTTGATAAATGTCTGAATTTTTATGTAAATTAGTGAATAACTAATTTGATATTTTATTAGTTTCGTTCTTTATATAAAAATATCAAAATCAATATTTTTTAATTTTTGATACAACTTATATATCAAAAAATTAATGTTGCAATTATACTGTAAGAATATTTTTTTTTAAATTCATAAATATGCTGATAACATTTTATTATACTACATGAATTATGTCAGAGTAAAATATTTATAAGTAAAAATAAAATCAATAAGTAAATACAGCATCGACAAAGTATTTATATACTTGTATTTTTATTTTTAATTTTGCCTGATCTTTTAAACTGTACTACGGTTACATTTTTCTAATATAAGTAATACATAAACAAAAATATTTCTAACATATAAGAAAAATAAAAGTAATTTTATAGATAAAAGTCATCTAAACAATTTAAATATTATTTTACTAAAAACAAAATGAAATATTATTCTTTTACATCCCGAGTTAAGACGTTAATTATTGTATTCAATGTAATTATTGTATTCAATCTAATAATAAATGTTTAATTATTCTTGGTGTTTATGCAATTATATTCTGTTTTTTATTTATAAAATTTAAATAATTATTATTTATTAATTTAAAAAATAAATATTAAAAAAATGACTGGCACTACAATAATAACTATTAACGAGGTTAGTGATTGGGTAGTCAAAATTTTTTTTTAAAGCCTAATTTAATTATAACAGATATAAAAATATCTTAATTTATTAAATTATTAATAATTCATCTATAAAATTATAATTGTTGTCATAAGATAATATTATTTGTTTGTATATTAATAAATGTAAGTATATCTGTTTAAGAAAATAATAAATATAGTGTAAAAGAAACTATGAAGTGGTTCTACAAAGTAAAAATATATAACTATTATAAAAGTATTGGAAAACCAATATTTATTATGTATACAATTTGATAAAATAAATCAAATATTACATTTTTAATAATTTATAATAAGCATTTTATTTTATTTCAAAAGTAGATAATACAAACTAAATTAAATCAATTATTAAGAAATAAAAAAGTTTGTAAGAAAAATGTACTTAAATATTTTTGTTTATGTTATTGAATTGTAAAAGCATCAATTATTTATTTATTAAATATTTTTAGTTAAAAAATTATAACAATTATATTAAAAATTTTAATTTTGCTTTTTTTAAATGTTTATATTTTATATTTATATATTTTATTTTCATATAATTTTCTATTAATATCTATTAATTTTTCTATTTTTAGGGACCATTATATATAAAGCGTGCTTCTACTGAAAAATTACGTGAAATATTTTTAAAATATGCAAAATATGAAAAAAATGGTGAATATTTTATGACAAATAACGATTTTGTGCGCAGTTTCTTAGGTATATATACCGATAGTTTATATAATCAAGTAAGAAAATTTCATAATTTTTACAGTAATTATTCACTTCGTTAAAAAAATAATTTAGTCTTTCAACAAGTGCTACATAAAAATATAATATATTTAAGTTTAAATAATAGAAAAATCTGCGACTTAGTCGTGATTCTAACAGTTGACATATTATTTGGCTAAATTAATATTTGTAACTTTAGAATTTAATTCTAATGTAGGGTTATAAATTAAATTCATTTCAGGAATCTGTAAAATTATTAGCAGGTATAGCAGATACTACTAAAGATGGACTTATATCATTTTCCGAGTTTCAAGCGTTTGAAGGTCTTTTATGTGCACCAGATGCTCTTTATAAAACTGCTTTTCAATTATTTGATACTAATGGAAATGGAACAATTGCATATTGTAAATGTTTAATATTACTTCTTCACTTTATATCTAAATTTAATGCATTTTCTTTTGTATTTTAGCTGATTTTGTATCAGTTATGAAAAAAACTGAATTATACTCACAAATTCCTTTTAGTTTAGATGGTCCATTTATTGAACGTTATTTTGGAAAAGTAATAAAAAAAATAATTTTTTTATAAATTAATAATTATTATTTCTTTGTTTATTATAATTAAAAACAATTATAACCACATATTTTAGAAAAAACAAAGAAGCATAAATTATGCAGAATTTAGTCAATTTTTGCATGATTTTCACGAAGAATGTGCTATGGAAGCATTTAAAACTAAAGATCCATCGGGATCAGGCTACATATCATCGTTAGATTTTCAAGATATTATGGTTAAAGTAAAAAAACATTTATTGACTATAGATATTAAAGATAATTTAGTAGCAGTAAGTATTTCTATTAATTACGAAAAATATACTTTATTTAGTTTTTGATGTTTTAAGGTAACTGAAGGTCATAAAGTTAGTTTTCCCTACTTTATGGCATTTAATTCATTATTAAATAATATGGAATTAATTAAGCGGATTTATCTGGCTTCATCTGGCGGAAATCGGTTACAACCAGTAACGAAAGATGAATTACTGCATGCAGCACAAATAAGTCAAATAACACCCCTTGAAATTGATATATTATTTCAATTAGTTAGCGTATTACATCAAACTGGGTAAATAACATAATTAATATACATTTTTTTAATAGTTTTTCAATTTCTGAACTATTTACTGTATTAACTAGTAAAAACATATATATATATATATATATATATATATATATATATATATATATATATATATATATATATTCTTATTATTATTTTAATTGCTATTACTTGATTTTTCCGCTAAATAAATATTCAAGTTGGTGGAAAGCAAAATTTAAAGGCAATAATAGGCAAGTTAAGAATTAGATATTAGATTTAATGTTACTATTATGTTTTAAACTAGTTAATAAAATTCATTAGTTAAGAATTAAGATTAATTAATAAATATTTCAATATACTAATATATTTTATATAATTAATTTCAGACGTATTGTCTTTAATGATTTATGTAATATTGCGCCTGAACATTATATTAAAGATATAACGCATCGTTTAGCTGATATACGTGCAGTCAATTGTTCAGCCGATCGTGGAATTGGTACGCAGGTTCTAGAAAGTGTTTATCGCTTTTCTTTAGGCTCATTTGCTGGTGGTATGTCCGTTTTGATAATAGTTATACCAATTTTTTTATTGTATTTTAAAATTTGTAAAAATTATTATATTTAAGCAATTGGAGCAACCGCTGTTTATCCGATTGATTTAGTAAAAACTCGTATGCAAAATCAGCGAACAGGATCTTATATAGGTGAAGTGGCGTATCGTAATTCTTTAGATTGTTTTAAAAAAGTTATTCGTCATGAAGGTTTTATGGGATTATATAGAGGATTATTGCCTCAATTAATTGGTGTAGCTCCAGAAAAAGCTATCAAACTCACAGTTAATGATTTTGTGCGAGATAAATTTTCAAATGAAAATATTCCAATTCCTTTTTATGGTGAAGTTATTGCCGGTGCCTGTGTTAGTATTTAATTATATCGTCAAACTAAAATAATAAATATATTTAATTAATAAATGCTAATTTTTAGGCTGGTGCTTCACAAGTTGTATTTACAAACCCTCTTGAGATTGTAAAAATTCGTTTACAGGTAGCTGGTGAAATTGCTGGTAAAATTTTAATTCTTTGTCCATCAAATTAGTTTTGTTATTTGTAAAATGTGTATTTAAGGTAGTCAAAAAGTAAGTGCAATTAAAGTTGTAAAGGATTTAGGATTATTTGGGTTATACAAAGGCGCTAATGCCTGTTTATTACGCGATATACCTTTTTCTGCCATATATTTCTCTACTTATGCACATACAAAAGCTTCGTTTGCAGATGAAGATGGGTTGGTTTATTATCACTTAAATATTTTGTAATTGATTTATATTTCAAATATTATTTTATGTAATACAAGATACAACCATCCTTTAACATTACTTGCGGCTGGCGCTGTAGCCGGCATTCCTGCTGCATCATTAGTCACTCCTGCCGATGTTATCAAAACGCGATTACAAGTCGCCGCTCGATCTGGACAAACTACGTATAATGGAATATTTGATGCCGCAACAAAAATAATGAGAGAAGAAGGGCCTAGAGCTTTTTGGAAAGGAACTGCAGGTAATTATAATATATTATATTTCATTGTTTATATATATTATTACATATTTTATTCTTTTTTGTATTTAAGCCCGAGTTTGTCGATCGTCACCTCAATTTGGTGTTACATTATTTACTTACGAATTGTTACAAAGATTATTTTACGTTGATTTTGGTGGGACTAGACCTTCAGGATCTGATGTACCTAAGCCAAAAAGCGTTAGCTTTATATCAAACAAAAATATAATGAATAATGATCATATTGGTGGTTATCAAGCAGCCATACCAATGTTAAGTGGAATTGAAAGCAAATTTGGTTTAAGCTTGCCTCGTTTTAGTACAATTACGCTTAAACATCAACAAAAATCAAATAGTGATTCATGATAATCTAGTTTGTTGTTATTATGTTTGGTTATTATTTCCGAATAGGAAGATAAATTTTCAAACGTTTTCTAGTAGAAATTTAAACAAAAAATAATTAATAAATGACACTTGAACGTAATGTAAAATTTGGGTTTGTAGCATATGTAATATGAAAAAAATATAATATATAGAATAATAATAATAATAATAAGAATAATAAAAGTGAGATATAATTAAGCATACATGAGTATTTTATCAAAATTTTTACCCACAAATTATTGAACTGTTGTAATTTAAATTTGGTTTTTCATAAATATGTAAAATTTATATTGCGTTACATTAATTTAATATTATAATTAAAATTTTTTTTAAAACACTATACAATTGTTATGCATTTTTTAAGCTGTGGCTTTCGCAATTGAATTATAATGTAATTTAATATAATTGTATCTTAATTTTTGTTTTAAAAAATGCAAGTAAAAAAATATGCAAATTTAAAAAAATAAAAAGAAAGTTTTATGAAAATATAATATATTTTTGCTTATTAATAATAATTTTATAAAATTATAAAAAATTATTTTTTTTTATAATGAAATTGACATGTTTAGGAATTACGACGTGAAGTCGACCTGTGAATAGCTTTGAGCAATTTACACAATTTATGTATTGGGATATAAGATATTTAATGGGATATAAGAATATTTAACAAATCTAAAATCGAAGTGTTCAAATATATGTGAAAACATTATATATATCTTGCTAATATTATCAGTGTTTGAGATTTCGGAGCATTAGAGAATTTAATTTACATTTAAACGTCAATAATTAATAAGACCTAAAATAAATTATATATTTTTAGATCCAACAAAAACAAAGCGATACTAAGGTAAAGGTAAGTCTTTTCACATGAAAATAATAAGATTAAATTTTTATGTTCAATAGTTTGTAATTATTTTCAATCTTTTGATGGAATCAAAACTTGTTTTGTTTCTCATAAATTATATTAACTAAAACATTAAAACATCTAAAATTCTTAACTTGACTTTAGTTCGGTTATTTATTCAAAAAAAATTGAATTGTGCACAGACTTCTCTAACCACTTCTTTAGTAATATAATAATAGCAAAAATTTTAATGGACAAGAAATTATAGGTAATATTTATGTAAAATTACTCTTCTGGAAACCTAAAGTTTAGTTAATACTATGAGTAAAATGAGACTACTACCCGATTTTATTATACCCAAGGCAGTATTGCGAAACATTAATTCACTATCTATTAGACTATTTTAATTTGTATTTAGACTTTTTATTACAATGAGGTATTTATTAAAAAAATATTTGTACAAATACTTTCTTCATCTACTATAAATACTAAGTCAAAAAAATACATATTATATTTTTTTGTAAAAGGAATTGATTAAACAATATTAGAAAATTTAAATCACAATTTACAATTTTTTATATGTTCACTGATCAAAGAATTTTGTTTTCGAAAATACGCATTTTATGGAAATACGTATTTAAGACTGTAAAAACCATTTTTTATGAACCTCAAAGAAATAAAACACGTTTCAGTCGAGTTAATTTCCACTTCAATTCAATATCTTATACTATAAAGTTTAAAAAATGCTGATGTTACATATAAAACAGAAAATTTATTGTTTTGTTTTTACAAGAACTACAACGCAATATAATTGAAAAAGAAACTTTTGAAACAATAAGCGAAACATAATCGCTAAAATTAAAACACATATTGATATTATTAATTAAATTAAAACACATATATTTATTAAATTAATTTATATAGTTAAAATTATATTATACTTATTATAGATACAGTTATTTAACAAGTAAGCAGTAATTATTATTGACCTTATTAAAATACGCATATACTTCACCAAACAAATTGTATTTATAGTGCGTAGAAATGTTTTTCTTTTTAATTGTTGAATTTATTAACAATTTTAGTTTGTTTTTACATTGTTTGGAAGTTAAATAAACAAATATGTTTAAAATATTGGTTTTATTGTTAAACGTTATATTGTTTTTTGTTTTAAGTATTAATTGTAGCAATATTACAAATTCAATGGCATGGCAAACGTGTTTGCAGAGCTTTAAGGTGTAATATCAATTAAGATTAGTAATTATGCTATATTATTTAAGTATAGAATAAATATTAGCCACATATCTGAAAAAAAAAACAATTTATTTTTATTTAAATAAATGCTATTACATATACACGATTTTTCATACGAGTGTTATTCTTTTTTTGGCTTATATCAAATTTCCAATAGAATTCCACTTTGTCTATTTTTTATTAAATGTTTCTTCATATTATTAATAAAATGCTCTTAAACGTATTTTTATATATTATTAAAGGTAAAATGTAATCACTACAATGTTTTAATTATTAATTAAAATTAAAACTATTATTAAAATAGTGACTATTAAGTGTTAATCATTTAATATAATTACTTCAATTTTAGTTAAAATTTAATGTATATAGCTAAATTTGATTGTTGAATGCAAAAAAAAATCATTTTTATTTTATTGTTTTTTTTCCGAATTAAATTTTTAAAAAAGTCATCTAGAGAAATACCATGGAAATGTTTAAAAAACAGAAGTTTTAAAAGGTTTAATAATATTTTAGAACACAATATTATAGAATTTGATGACAGTATAATTTTAAATAGATCTAAAAGAAATTTAAAAAATAAAATGTAAGTTAAAACTCATCTTTCACATATAATGTTATGTAATTATAATATAATTATAATATTGTACATTTAATTTTACAATACTTATTGTCTTGGTTTTTGTAAAACTTTTCAAAAAACAGACGTAATGAATCTTATTTTAATGATTGTGTGCGAGCTAATGAGACTATGTGGAATTGTATTTTCAATAAAATATCAGAAATATTTGAATCTCGTATGCAAATTGATTTAGGACATGTTACCGGTATGGTTTAGAATTTTTTATTCATAAATTATTTTCCGATCTTATAAATTTTCAATTTTCTACGAATTTCAGAAAACGACACAGCCAGGCATAGACGAAGGAATCAAATGTTACCAATGATGGTTTTTGGTATAACAGCTTTGGGCATGGTGTTAGTGCCATTAGGCTTCCAATTCTTAGCTGTGCTGGGTGGAAAAGCTTTGCTTTTATCAAAAATGGCGTTATTATTAGCCTCTATCAACGGTCTTAAAAAGGTTAAATATTTATGTTATTTGCTTCGAGTAGTTTTTAAATTGTTTGATATTTAGGTTGCAACAAGTGGAGTTTCATATGGACTTTATCATGCTGTACAGGATCCACACGTAACCAATAGTTGGTATTAAAAAGGGTAAAATTGTCAAATATTGAAATCTTTTTTTTATTTATTTTATTTAAATTGCATAAATTAAAATAAGAAGTATTTTATTGAAATTTTAAATTTAATTTTGTTATTTGCACATCATGAAAATAATATCAATAAAAAAATTAATGCAGAATATGAAAATAATTTTTTATTTTATAAAATTGAAACTTTAAATTTAATAATGTGTTTGCACATAATAAACACATCATGAAAACATCAATAATAAAAATTAAAATAAAATAATTTTTTCTGAAAAATGTATGTTTATAAATTATATGTGGGTGTAACGCATTCGTATTCATTCATGGTTTATTTATTTTGTTAAATAAACAATCAAAGTTGAATTGTTTTAAGAAACTGAAGAAATAATTAACTGTTAATTTTTTTTTTTTCATGTAAATAATAAATTCTAAATAAAACGTATTAAAGATATAAAAAAGATGAATACATAACTAGTATTATATCTTGTATAACCTAGAGCTATAATCTTATGAATACAATTTAAATAATCATAAAAAATATAAGGAAATATTTTAATTCATTTTTTTTGTATTAAAATAATAAAAATCAATTAAAAATTTACCATGAAATAATAATAATAGAATAAGTAATCTTATCATTTAAAACAATAAGAATAAAATCTTATTTTTTTTTTAAGTTCTTAGATATGCTAACAAACTCTTAGAATTAACAAAACAAAACACAATAATTTTTTTGAATAATAATAATAATAATATATATATTATTCTTAAATACATATAAGCAATTATTACACAAAGCTGTAAACGTAACGTTTATGTAAAAGAAATAAAATAAAATTGTGTTTAATATAGCTAATAGTAAAATAATTAAGGAACAATAAATATATATTGTGTGTGCCTTTAAAAACTTAAGAAATACAAAAATATACAATTAATAAAAATATATTCTTTTATTATTAAATTTAGCGCTAAAAAATAAATTTTTGAATATAATTAAATACAAATATTGGAGAGATATTAAAATTATCCATTAAATTGCAAACGATAATTAATAATGATAATTTTCGATAAATTTTCATAAACAACATATTTTTTATTTATTATAAACATAACACACAAAAATTAATGTTTAAATTAAATTTCATTTAAAAGTATGATGTTATTTTATTACATTTATATTATAAATATGATACAAAAAGCTCTTTCTCTTAATCAAACATAAGAATTATTTAATATCAACCATTCAACAGTTTATTTGAAAGAAATATAAAGAAGAATCAAAAGCTCAACTCTATTTTTGATATAAAATTTAGCAGCATAAAGTAATAAAAGAAAATATCGAGGAAAATTTTATCCTTATCTCTTTTCTCTTATTAAAAGTTGATCTTTTTAGGGGTATATATAGAAATATTTCGTTTATACTCTGTCATTCGTTTATAGACTGTTGTGTTTTCATCAAATATAAATAGTAAAAAAGTAAATTTAGACATTTAGTTTCAAGGGAAAAATTTATAATAGAATCAAATAAAGGTTCTTACAGTACAGTGTGCAGTTGTTAAATTTTTTTTGTATATGTGCTACAATAAAAAAATGTTCAGATTTTAAAAAAAAAATTAAATTACAGATAATTTTTTATTAGTTAATGTTTTTTTGTTATATGTAATACGTGTTAATTCATATACAATTTCAAAATATAAATAAAAGAATAGATCTTAGAATATAATAATTAGCAAATTGAAAACTTAACAAATTAAATATGAAAGCAGTATTATTACTTTCACTGTTTGTTGTCATCATTAAAGCAAAGGTTTGTATAAAGTACAAGAAATTAATTTATTTTTATCAGATTTCAATAATTGGATTTAATTATTTTTAGAAACTGCCTTATCTATTATTAATGTCGTGTAATATTACTAAAAAATCTAGACAAACAGCCATACAAGTACAAACATGTGATAAAAAAATTAATAATTTACCGCATTTTAGTTTTAAATATTTTATGGTTTATAAACATCAATGTTATTATTGGTAATCTTTAGAAAAATATCTTACATACTTTTTCTTTTTTTTCATCTTTTATAATGGTAATTAGAATGATAAATTGATTAACAATTATTAATTAATTTTTAATGCATATAATACATGTTAATTTTTATAAATTTCTCTTAAAAATAATTTAATATTATAAACAGTATATTAAATAAAAATACATAAAAAACATAAACGATTTTATTATAAATGAACTTTTATTATTCTTAAAGAAACTATTCAAATTATATTTTTATTTAAAAATACTATAATATGTAATAACATTTTTTATTTTTAAATAAATTTTTTGAACTATCCAATTCAAATAAATTATTAAAACGAAAAGTTTAAGCAAAAACCTGCTTCGGAATCAATATTTAATTCATTTTGAGAAAGCATTTTATGATCAGTGACTGCCACAATACAATTATAGATAATTGTTTTTTTCACTGTATTTTCAATTTTGTAATTTAAGTATCATTCAATTACGCGCTTAATCTAGTTAAACATATTTATTTATTCTCAAAAATTTTATTGAAAATGGATTTTTTTACATAATTGCAAGATTTTTTACAAAAATGCTTCAATTTTCTTAATTGAATTACTTTATGATTTTATATTACATTTTTTTGCTTTAAACATATATATTCAAACAATTTATTATTTAAATTTACTACCATTTAACATTCTAATAGCGAGTTAATTAAAAAAACATAAATTGTATGAAATTTTGAAGCCTTTATATTCTATTTATATAACCATACAGTGCTTTAAAAGGTTTTACCTATTTAATATTAAAAGCGAAACTCCGTTACTTAAACCTTCGCTCGTATAAAACTTTATCTTTAATAATTAAACAAAAAGAATTATTAAAAATGAAGAATTAAGATCAAACTTCCTTTTTAAGTCTTCTGCTTTCCTTTCTTTAAATTATTCCACTGAGTCTATGATTTTAGCTTATTATATAATATATATAAACTAATACCGTATAAAATAATATTATATAAAAGCGATTTAATTTTTTTAACTATTTTTGTTGACTCGGAAAACAACATATAACTAAGCATTTCACGTAGTTACAGGTACCAAATGAATGCAAAAAAGAAAACAAAACCCATTTAATTTGTAATTTTATCATTTTTCTTTATCTAATTTAACAAGAAATGAAAATTATTTTTATATTGATGTTTTTTTGCCTATATGCTTAATGTATAGTGTGGCAACGTGTTTTTTTGATACTGTTTGAGTTTATTTCTAAATTGGAAATTAATTCAATTAGATTACATTCTTGAATGTACCAAAATGACCTACATCAGTTTTTGTAGTCCTATATATGACACATAGTTTGTTAAAAATCTCACGTAGTGTTGTTTGGAATTTGTTTGATATATTGTTAAATTATTTTTGATTCGAGTTTATATATTTTTGTTTTTAATTCTCAGTAGCATTCTCATACTAAAAATAAAATGATTAAAAAAATCTGAAATATTAATACAGGGCCTATCAGAGATATTTCGAGGCTCAGTGCACCCTCTTTAATATAAATATAATTACATATTAAATTGTTTCTATGACAAAACAAGTTGATTTGTTTTAGTAATAATTTATTATTAGTTACAGTATTTTATATTTTGTTACTTCAAAATTATTTTTTTTAAGGCATGGTCGTCAGTAAGAAATCCCTTTGAATTTTCTACACCACCTAAGAACATGCATACAATAACAGGTAAAATTTATTTATTTATTTATATGCTCCATAACAAATTTTTAAAAAAGAAATATGTTTTGTTAATAAACAAAACATTATATATTTGTAAAATTATTTAATATAGTGGAACAATATATGCAATAAAGTAACACAAGTAATTAAGAAATAGAATTTTTTCCAAATAAAATCAATAAGCAAGTAAGAAAACAAATTTTGTTGATATCTTATATTAGATTGAATTTTTATTTAGTCTCTAGAGATATTTCGATATATAAAGTAAAATATGGTTCTGACAAACAATAAAAAATTGATACATTTATTGAATGCTAAAGCAAGCAAATATCTTTAAATATAAATATGAATAAGGTACATTTAATAAGGTTAAATTTATTATTAGTTCAAATAATATTATATGAGTATTAAATGCGATGCATTTGCTGTTCATTAATATACAAAAATAAAAAATAATGATAGTCGAATTTGTTTAACAACAACTTTAATGTTTAGATTAAGATGACACACATAAGTACATACGACGAAAATTCTCATTTGTTCTTTTAGTTAAACAATAATATAATATTAGGAAAATATATAAATAAAGGGAAATATAGTTTTTTTTTGTCACACTTAATTTTTTGTTTGTGTTTTACTTATATGGTTTTTTTTTTTTTTATATTATATTTTTGTTATATAAATGAATTAGATTAAGTGCTCTTCTTTGCGTCTAATAGTGACGTAAATGTAGAAAGTTTTATTATTATTTATGAATCTAATTGTAATTACTTGTTTTATTGTTGTTAAAGACTGTATGTTTGTAACATCAGAGGAAGGTGATTTTTTTTATGAAAAAATGCCACATTTAATACCAATATTGCATCCGGGAATGAATGCCATTGAAGAAGTTCAACCTAGTTTAACAGTATGTGGTTTATACGTTGTAACAGACCCTGATAAAGTTGTAGAAATATCTGTTCAGTATTTAGATGTCCATTGTGAATCTGGTGGTTTATTGGCAGTAAGTAGTTATGCTATTAACATAATAAATATAAAAATAAAAAATTTATGCTTAGTTTGTAGATGGATGGGAATTGAATGGGCAATATTTTCCTAGCATTAAAGATCATCAACTTAATATTGAACAGCGTGTTACGGAATTTTGTAACATGGATAAAGGACATTGGTAATGATATTTTTATACAATTAAAAAATAATTTATTTTTTGAATATATTAGGCCAAAATCACAAAATACATATCGCAAAGTTTATCGATCAAGTCAAAATGCTGCACTTATGCAATATAGAATTCCAGTCCATGGCTCGTTTGTATTAAACGTTAAACTAATAAGTAATCCAACACGTATGTATATATATGCAATTTAAAAACATCACTGTAAAAACAATATTGAAATATTTTATTTAAAATTAAAGCTTGTAATATAATGACAGAAGGAATATCACCGTATTATACATTAAAAAATTTTAAACTTCGAAGTAACTGTACATTAACAGCATTATTTCCGGCGGTTGTTACAGTTGTTGGAATCAATATCGGGGGCAGTTATATTCACGGCGTTAATTACGATGTAAGTTTGCTTACAAACTTTAAATATGTCTGAGTTCATAAAATATTTTTTAGTGCACTAAATCTAATAATGAAGATAAATTGGAAATAGGAGGTTCTAATGGATTAGATTCATTTAATATGGAAAAAACTAGTTCTGTTTGTGGGCAAACAGATTCAATTGGTTTGTAGTAATAAATGCGTATGTATAACTTATTTATAAGAAAACATTTTTAGGACCAGAGCAAGCAATATTTTGTGGCGTAACGTCGGTAAGATTATTATCAAGTGGAAAATATAGTAATGAAGCCGTAATTTCAATTCGTGCAGCAGACGAAAGTGATATAAATCTTGCAACTCTTGTGTGCGAGGTATAAATTATAAAACAATAATGCAATGATTACAATACAAATTACATTTAATAATAAAATAAATACTTACACTATTTAATAATTTATGTATTATAAAATATATATATATATATATATATATATAATATAATATATAATATAATATATGATATAATATAAAAAGATTAAATTCTTAACAAGATTGTATTTTAATAAGATGAAAACAAATAATAATTAATAAAATAGTTTTCATTTATTCAATTTAATAAATTTTATAATATATTTTTTAAATATTCAAAACTGCCATCAAAGATATATTGACTTCTTTTATTTACAGATGTTTTATCATTGAGTTTTATTTTGTTATTATAATTAAATATAATTTATAAAGAGATATTTAAGTATTTCATAATATTAAAAAAAAATTCACATTTTAGAATTAAAGTTTACCAAATAATTAAAGATTTTATTAATAAAAAAAAATGTTAGTAAAAAGAAATAAATGGTAAATATAAAAATTTAAATTAACTATTATTGCTCCTAGTTATTTTTTTAAAATTAATTAAAAATTATTTAAATTTAATATACTATGAATTATAAAATACTATATGGAATATACTAAGTGGAAATATGCATCATTCAATTGGTTTTTAAAATATTTTTATATTTTTTTTTTTTTTTTTTAATAAAGAAATTGACATGTTTAGGAATTACGACGTGAAGTCGACCTGTAAATAGCTTTGAGCTACCATGTCAATTTATAGGATGGGATGTAAGATATTTGTGGACATTGTTTTTAAAGGATTGGATAATATATTTATTTAAAACGATTGAAAATTTAATTGCTGTGTAAATAGGTCCGCTGGTATTATATTTTATAGCTTTGCTATCCCAATAGACAAATCATATAAGTGTTTCGTAGTTTAAACCGTATTTATTGTCACTGAATTTTTACTTAATATAATTATACATTTAAGTTAACTATTTAGGCCATTTACAAGAAATACAATATGCTTAAAAATCAATGTATATGGCTTTGAAATTAAACCATGGGTTCTTGGGTTATTTTATCGGAATAAAAGAGTGGTAACTTCTAAGGGTTTAAATGACGTTTGATATTATCACATATTTAATTATTCAAGGTTTTCATCTATTCAGGTTCATCTTTTTAACATCATCTGCATATTTCTTACTATATATTAAAAAAAAAATTGGTAATAAGAAGGAAAATAAAATGTCTATTTACAGAAACTCCACCATGTAATAAAACAACAACAAGAACAGAGTTGTTCTTTTTTCAATATTTTCAACCGGCTCATATAGCGATCGCTATTAGAATAAGTTGTTTTTAGTTTTTCTGCTATTTTAAAAAAATTAAGTTACATTAAAAATATGCTATTTAACATTAGAATATATTTAAAATTCAATCTTTATAAGAAGTCTGTTTGCTTTTTTCTATTCCAATAATATATATTTATTTATTTATATGAATATAAATAGAACAATTCATTTAGTCAATAGTATTATTTTATATGGTGTAATTATTTTTTTTTAATATTTTTTGTTTTGTTTTTTTTTTTATTTATTTTATATATGAAATGTTTAAGGACGTGGTATGCGTGAATATAATGTAGTTAATAGCGATTCACAACGGCTATTGTCTCCAAATTGATTAATTACTATTTCACATAATGTATTCCCTAAACATTCGCTATCGCATCCAATTGCTAATGACGGATCCCCCATTTTTACTTTAAACTCCCAATACTAAAAAAATAAAAAAAAAATTAAAAAAAACTTGTGTAATTTTTTATAATTTACCTTAGTTAATAATTCGGGATCTGATGCAAATCTTTCAACTAATTCATTTAGTGATTGCGGGCTCAAATTTTCAACATTAAAAGCGGTACTAAATGCATATTCTTTGAACCAAATTGGATTTCTGCCGGGATTTAAATTAGCTTCTGTTAAATTATAAATCCATGTATCATGGTCATTAATTTGCTATCAAAATTAAATAATGAAATTAAATATAATTAAGTTAATTGATAAAAATTAATAATTTACATAAGTCTGTGGGTCAGCATAATACATTCTGTAATTATAATTTACATTACTGTAAGGTGTAACACTTCCTCCATTCCACGCCACATTAATAGCATAATTTGGTTGAGATAGAGAATAAAATACATTAAACTCATCTTTGTGCGTATGTCCGTTAAATTGGGCACTGATTGTATCCCAAAAGCGATCAAGAATACGTCTGTATTCGCGCGACCAAACACGGAAGCAACTGCCTTCCCCTGATGGAATATGTTTAAGTATGTGTACTTTTTCATTTGCACTTTCAGCAGCTAATAATGTATCATGTAACCATTGAAGCTGGACTGATGGGAATGAAAAATCGTACATTAACCACCAATTATTAGTATAGCAATCTTGATTGTTCAAAGCTATAACTCTTAATCCAGGTCGAACAAGCGTTGTATAGTAGCCACCTTTTCTTATTGTAGCCATCGTACTTTCTGGTAACCACCTGCTCCACTCATTAGCTAACAAATCATATAACCATTGTGTTGATAAATCAGGCCGAACCATTGTACTAGGAGCGAATCTATTATAATTAAATGTTATTAATAATTAATATGTGTGCATTAGTTTATTTTAAGTTATTTTACTGATTTGTTGGCTGTGATTCATGATTCCCAATTGTAGGAAATACTGGAATATTTCCAAATGTATTTTTTAATAATGCAAATATTGTTTGATGGGATGTTCTAACTAAATCGAAAGTTGTTTCCCAAACACCGTGATCAACCACATCACCAGTAAAATAAACGTAATCAATATCAGGATGCTGCGTTATTATTTGGTTCATGGCATTTACAAGTCCATTGTACGGCGAATCACAATCTCTATAATCTCCCCAATATCCTGCTGCATTTTCTGGACTAGTTGGAACACCTTGTTTAACTCTACAACAAGCTGGTTCTCCACAAACTGCGTTACCGCCAGCTATATATGCAGGATCATAATGAGGATCTGTTATATGAATAATTTTTAATTCATCAGGTGTTCGCTCGATGTGAGTATTTTTATGACCCTTAAAATTTGTTTAGGAATTAATTTGAATTTTTTTAAAAATAATTCTTACAGTTATTGGAGGTCCGCCAGCAGCAACATTAATTGTCCAATCAGTAGCTGGTTCATTTAATACACATTGACTTCCTTGCAATATTAAACCGCACATAGTTTCCGCGGTTAGTGAAGGTCGATTATCAATTATGTGCATAAATATTGGCTATAAATAGACTGTTATTATTTGCAAATATTCATAAGCTATTAAGTATACCATATTTAACGCAATTATGTCATCACACACATTAACCGGTTGAATATTAAGATCAGTACAAATTTCAAGTGTAACTTCATGCATATGAGCATCATCGGCACCACTTCTTCTTAATTCAAGAAGAGTTTCTAATGCTGAACGACATACTACACAAAGAAAAGTCTTTGCATAGGTGAAATGGTAAAAAAAATGAATTATTAATTTGTTGACTTAAAGAAAAAGTCTTATGTAAAAATTAAAACCTGTCTTGGTGCTGCGATTTCATCAATTTCGAGATAGCGAGCCTCAATTGGCATTTGATAAGTACTAATCAATTCTTTTAGTTTATCTGATTTTATTCCAGTTGCATCATATTTAACATATTCATCAGCAAAAGTACGTCCAATCAATCCTATATGCACACAAATGCAAATTAATTATTATGTGTTAATTAAATATATGAGAATTTCAGGTTTGTTAAGCTTGAAAACTAATGTGTCAAGTGTTTGAATTTTTTTGTATAGCATTAATTATAATTTATAAAAATACTTTACGAAAGATGTTAATCTTAGATTTGACAATGCAGTAAATACAAATAATGAATTAATTTTAACTGATTGTCACATGTCATTAAGATTAGATTATTAAAATTTTCGATTGCAAATCTTGTAATGTTTTAAATACAAAATTTTTATTTAAAATATTGGTATACATATGCAACATATAAAATATTTTATATTAACCTTAGTTTTTATGTAACAAAGTATTTGAATAATGAAAATAATGCTATTTTGAATATTATAAAAAAAAAATTCATTTAAAAGTGATTTTTATTTTTTTTTTATTTAATTACACACATTACTTAAACTTACCAGCAAATTCATTTAATTGTGCTCTTGTTTCTGGATATTTTTTGGCAACACGTGTACATGTTGCAATACTTAAAATATAGTAAATAGAAACAATCAAAATGATTGTTTTCATATTTAAGCTAATTAAATTATTATTAATAAGCACAAACTATAAACTGACACTTTAATATGTACTCTTTAATGTTTCTTGTACGACCAACTTGTGTAAAAAATAAACCGTTCTTTTTATACCAAAGCGATATCAATAAACCAACACATGTAAATATTATTCAATATATTTGGAACAGGTATATAAATAAATTAATAGATTTTAAAAAGCTGATATAATGAACTATACAATTATTAGGCATTTTAGATTTATGTAACAGGATAATGACTCTATAAATAAAGTTGTTATTATTATTTTTAAAAAAATTAATTATAGCTTTGCAAGTTTAAATACATAATTGCATATTCTCTTCTTCTTAAACAGTAAAATTTTGTAACTTTTCTAACAGTCTGTGTAGTTATACCGTAGAACAATTAATACATATATAGAAATGATAAAATACATTATAATTAATACTGAATTGTATTTGATTTTAATTTTATGTTATATTTGCTGTGTTCCTAAGGATTTACAAGTAATATAATACTATACCATTAAAGTTTTTAAAAAATCTGTTTTTTTTATTAAAATTAATTAAAAACAAAAGAAAAAAATGATAATACTAAATTGTAATATTGATTTTAATATCAGATAAAAATTTAATTAATTTCAAATGTTGTTTTTTTTAAAAAAGCGATAAAATAAATTTGAACCTTTTATTTTTAATTAAGATAAAATTAATAATAAAATAAGGTCGTTTTTCATTCTTATTATAAACATTTACGTAACATCATTTTAATAAATGTTTCAATTATATTCATCTCAAGTATTATGCATCCTATAGTCAATATTTTTTGGCATTTTGTACGATTCGCACTGCAAAAAAAAATTATTATATTAAATATATATATGTATATATATTTATATTACCTTCCTCCTGGGCGCACTGTTGTCGGTGTCGGAATTCCAATATGTGATGAATCCCAAAAAAATAATTCATTTATCCAATTGTTGAAAAAGCTAACATCTGTATATACTCCAGGAAAATTTTGTCGACCACATCCAAAGCCAAATGACACAACACCAGTTATACGATTATTACATATTAATCCACCACCAGAATCACCCTAAATAATAATAATAATAATAATAATAATAATAATAATAATAATAATAATAATAATAATAATAATAATAATAATAATAATAATAAAAAAAAAAATAATAATAATTTGAATAATTACTTGACATGAATCACGACCACCAGCCATTGTACCAGCGCAAAACATTCCTACTCCCAATGTACCTCGATATGATGTTGATCCATTACATATATTCATTGGTATTATATCTAAATTAACACGTTGAAGTATTGGGCTTGCAGAGCCGTTCTAGAAAAGAAAATCTTATATTTAAAAAAATATATATTATTTAATGTCATTAAAAATACTTCTTCAGTTGCACCCCACCCAGCTAATGAACATTTTGTCCATGGTTGAGGTAACGTTGTTGCTTTCTGAAGTGGCCAAAGAGTCGATGTTTGTCGAAATGGAACACTTACTCGTATCATTGCGATATCATTTCTTATGTTCCACAAATCGTATTGTGGATGTATAAAAATATGTGTTGGAAATCGTATTTGTCTTGAAGCGGAAGATATCCGCGTTATAGATAAATCATTAGCCATAACCTGAATCTTTTTATACAGTAAAAAGTATATATGTAAATGTATATTATTATTATTAAATTTGTTTATGAGATTTGTATTAACTTTAATTTAAAGTATTGCAAATAAACTAATGAACATACATCATTGGGATTAAAAACACGCCCTCGCTCGTCTGTTACACAATGTGCAGCAGTTAAAATATGTGTCATGTCTAGTAGAGAGCCTCCACAAAAATGAAAACCACGTCGTGTCTGTATAGATGCCTATTGATATATGCAAAAGATTAATATAAAGTATGCTATATGGGATGCCATTATTTTAAATTTTACTTTTGCTGGAAATTCGCCCCATTGTGCTTTTGTTCCACCAATTATACGTGGAAACCATTCAGCTTTACCAATTTTTTCATCATATATGGGTAACTGATAACGCGGTAAAGCTTCTTTCCAGTCTATATTTTTATTGGTATAAGTGTCACTTACAATTATTCCATTATCTATAAGTTGTTCACTATCAGATTTAACTAAGAAAATAATATTTTAACAAACTGAATAATATATGTAATTTAAAATAGTTATAAAAAACAGAGAAATAGAATTTTCCATATAAGAAAATAAATTCTGTACACACCTATGCTTAGTAATAAATATAAAATTAAAATATTTAATATTAAATTATAAAAGTATTTCATTTTCTTCACAATGAAATCCAAAAAACAACTGCATTCAAAAAATAAAGTTATCAATTATTTCAATCAAAGATTATATTTTTATGTAATATTTCGCTCTCTTTACATAGATTAATATATTTGATAAAAATAAAGGTTTTCCAATCATTTAGTTTTATATAAATCCATAAGAGTTGTAAATTTATATTGTTTGTATAAATAATTTTGTCAGCGAAATTGTTGGAAATAAGTTATGAAAGTTTGTATTATAAGTGTTTTGACATAATCAATTCTTATCAGTAAATTTAACGTTTTTTACTTATTTATACTTAATCTTTTAAAATTGAATTTCGTGGATATATAATAACCATAACAAATAATTCATCTTTAAATAAAAAGCATTTGTTTATTGTTATAAATAAAAAAATGGGCTTTCATACATTTATTTTAGAACTGTATATAAGATAAAATAGTAACAAAAATAAATAAAACTAGAGAAATCGTTGTCGCTGGTACAGCTGAACCTGGTAAACTTTAAATCAAAATCATAAGATGTGTTGTTTGTAATACAATTGATTACAAAATACTTACTTTACTCCTGGCATGGGAGTTGGACCTGCCGGTGGTATATCTTGTCTGCCAAATTGCTGATCAATCCATTCTTGATAAAATCGCACCTGTGTATATATTCCGGAAACTATACCTTGTCCACAACTAAATCCATTAGATATGATTCCAACTAATCTGTTATTACAATATAGTCCACCTCCACGATTAGACTTTAAAAATGTAATACAAAATATGTTTATTAAAAATGAATAAAATCAATTTAAGAAGGTTTTTACCAAACAAATCCCTGATATTGCTAAATTTGTTGTTGCGCAAATCATTGATTCACGTATCAAACCGCTATGATACATCTCATTATTACAAACGTCTCGATTTTGTACTAAAACATTTAAGAATTGTAAATTATGTTGCTGAACACCTGAAAATATATAGTAAACATATAACATGTATATATAATTATTAACATATAATTAATATATAACAAATTGTTTTTATTAAAACCTGTTAATATCTGCCAACCAACTGCTTCACATTGCGTGTTGTCTGCAATAATTCTTGTATTTAAGTTAGCGGATGCAGTGGTTTGGGGTTCCGTTGGTTGAGGAAATGGAATCAATGATAAAGTCTGTAAATTAGAATTTCAAGTATTTTTGTTTCGATTAAAAATAATAAAATATATAATACTCTTAAAACTGCGATATCATTTTCATGAGTAAATGGATTATAATGTGGATGAATAAAAACACGATTAATATTAATTCTTTGTGATGTTCCCACTAGCTGTACGACACCTTAAATTAATTAACAATTGTTTAAATAAAGATTAGTTTTTGTCATAATTATAAATCTTATACGAACCTGCTACTATTTGAACATCAAAAGCGCCTACTAAGTGCTTATTGTCATCAAGGACGCAACTTGCCGCTGTTAATATATGTTGATTATTTAATATTGTTCCACCACAAAAAGTGTTATTTGGAAGAAAAATTGCCACCTAAAATTATATGATTCGTTTTAGAGATCAAAACTTACATTTTTAAAATAATCATATTTACTTGAGCAGGAAATTGGCCAATTAAAGCAATTGAACCACCAACTAATATTGGCTCTATTTCCTCAAAAACTGGCTTGTCTATAACTGCGATTTGCAATGATTTAACAGTTGACAATATAACTAAAAAATGTTTAAAGTTAAAAACTAATTAAGTTAGATATTAAAAAATTTACCAAAACTCAATAATATATTAATAATCAAAGACATTTTTTGTAATTTAAAAAAATAAACTTATATAATCACTAAGTATACAAACAGTACGGAGTAACGCTTTGCTATATTTTTAATGTACTAATGAAATATTTTGCCTTTGAAAATTAACTTTTCGCTTTGTTATTTTCTAAAATACGTTTTAATATTTGTAAGTAATTCTAAAGAAACATTTCGAAAGATTTTTGTTTCAAATATATTATTTATTTTATTGAAAATATTATTGATATTTTGTTTTGTTATTTTTATCAATTTTTTCGATAGGGATTTAATCTTAATAATCCCTTAATTCTTTTTTATTTCAACATTTTGCGATTTTATATCATTTTTTTTATACATTTGCGGAATTAAGTGGAATATTTTAATAAAAAATATTCGTTTTTTTCTTATCAAATAAAATTATTAATTAAACGAAATTTTTCTGTTAGGTTTATTATTTAGGTGAGTTTGGCTACTATATAATAGTTTCAGAAAAATCATTATTTTTTTATATTTAATAACCTTTTAAAATATTTTTAAAATTTAATTTATATTAATTAATCACATATTAGACTAATAATAATACAAATTTTTATTAATACACTGTTGTAATTATAGTTTCTTAAGTCGAATTTACAATATTATAAAAAACAAAACAAATATTTGTCATCACTTTTATTAACTCAATATTATATTATATATTTTATTTTATTATTCATTATGTATGATATAAAATTCTAATTTTCCCAAGCATCGCCACTCATTAATGCTCGGAAGATAAACAATATACGTAATAAGGTGATACATCATATAAAATGAGCAACTAACAATTATTAGGCCTGTATAAAAAATTGAATCATAATATAGCATAACATGAGGATGTCGCAATCGCCTTTAATTTCTTTTAAACTGAGTTTAATCCTTTAATTTTTTTTATTTCGTTATGATAAGATAAAAAATTATATTATTCGATATATATTTTTAATTATAAATCATTACCTTTAATAAAACATTTGTTTTACGAAAATTTAGGAAACAAAATTTATTTATATCGATCGCATAGTGAATATAAGTTATATTTTTGTTTAATAAATTTTTATTGTGCTTAGTTTTTTGTCGTAGTGCATTCAATTTGTTTAATTTATAAATAATTTTTCAAATTTTGTTAGAAAATGTCTAGAACGATATTCATGTTAGCGCTTTGTGCTTTTTCAGGTAAAAAGAAATAAATTAAAAAATATAAGTAATATTGATTTTACCAATAATTTAAGGAACTTTAAACGTTCATGCAAATATTGAGGATTCTTTGCCATTTATTACTGGCGGGACACCAGCAGTTTGGGGTCAATTTCCATCTATTGTATGTAATATTTTTATCTTATTTTAAACAAAACAATACGATTTTTTACTTAATAGGTATCTATAGATTCGCCATTTAATTTACATTGTGGAGGAACAGTTGTTGACCGACAACATATAATTACTTCTGCGCAATGTATTTTAAATTCCACAAACCATTTAATGAATCCATTTTGGGTAACAATAATAGCAGGGGATCTAAATTTGATCCAACCGTCTATACGACGGGTTACAAGGACAGTAACACATGCTTTTGTACATCAAAATTACAATCCGTTTTCGTTGTTAAATGATATAGCAGTATTACGTGTGAGTTATATTTATTTATGTATTATTTTTATTATTAAAAATATAAAAATTAAAAAAAAATATAATGAATTATTATCTTATCACATACATTATACTTAATACGTTATGATAATTTATAAATAAATTTTTTAAGCTTGGTGAACTCTTACCACATCCACATAATACAGTTGAAACGGCAGTTAGAAATAATAGAATAATTGCAGATGGCACGATGTGTCTTTTTGCTGGATGGGGTGCAAATACAGCCGTATATATACATATATATTTATTATCTATTATTATTATTATACACATAATAAATTTAAAATATGTTTTATATACTATAGGGAACAACTACTATTAATCCAGTACAATCATTTTTGAACACACCAATATTAAATCGCGATTCATGCAATGCACAAGGTGTGCATAATGGCCGTGTATTGGAAAGCATGATTTGTGCTGGAACTTTAGGAGGAACTTTACCAATTCCTGGACCATGCACAGTAATTTTGAATAAAATTGTGAATAAATAAAAAATATTTAAATGATATTTAAAAATTTAAGGGAAATCTTGGTGGAGGTTTGTTTTGTGATGGTGAACTAACTGGAATACTATCATTCGGCGTAGGTTGTGGAGTAGCAAATTCTCCAGGAGTTTATACACAAGTAAGATTTTTTGACCAATGGATTGCTCAACAATTTACAAGAACAGATGTACCATTGCCTGGTACTATTCCATTCCAAAATTAATTTTTTTCAAAATCTACAGGGAACCTAAATTCATAGATAAACTCTTTTTTATAAAATTTTATTTTTTATTTAATTTATGTAAATTATACAAGAAATACGATGCACACAAAGCTTTACAATTTTTTGTAATGATAAATTTATTACACTCCTTTTGTATTTTTTATTATAAATCAAATTTTGTTTTTTGTTTTAATTAGATTAATTCAGTATTGTATTATTTTCAAAATTTTTGATGATTTACATTTCGATGCAATGTGTTGAAATGTTTTAAAACATGAGCTTAACATGAATAACATAAAAAAGAAATAAAATATGTATCTTTTACTTATAACTTTTTATGTATATACACTATTATTGTTTATTAAACCACACTAATTTAATGTACGTTTATATACTATACTTTAATTTAAAAATAATATTTTTATTTTACTAAAATGTTATAAATTAAACTTTTTGTATTTTATACTCTATTTTCATTGATGTATCGCTCAAGAGTTTCATATATATAAAATATTTTAACATTACGACCTATGCCTTCAAAAATGTATGCAACACTTGGTTTTAAATTATAGAACAATAATAATTGTTGACGATCAGTAAAATCTTTCAATAATGTTTCAATAACTTTTGCAGCAGTAAAATCAGCGCCATATATGTGGGAACAATCTATTACAAGTGGAACTTTATTTTTAAGTCCTTGCTTATTAACTAAATTTCGTACGTAATCAACTGATGGAAATATTAAACACCTGTCCGGTGTTATCATTAAATATTTTGAACCAGATCCTGTTGTTTTTTGTTCAATAACTATTTTTGGCCGTGCAGCGTGATAAAGTATAAAAATAACATTGATACCAATTCCAACGAGTATACCTAATTCTAACGGCAACGCTAAACATGCAATAAATGTTGCTATTCCTGGTACTAAATCGGTCTCTGAATATTATAAATAAAAAGTAAAAATATGCTTCATAATTAATTTATAAATTTAAATAATCTTACTTTTACTTCTCCACATGGGCTTCACTACTTTTACTTCAACCATAAAAACAACAGCAGCTATTATAATAGCAGCTAATGCAGATTTCGGTATATAGAAAAAGTATGGCGTGAAAAACAATAATGCAAGGATTACCAAAATACCTGTATAAAGATTGCCGAATTGAGTACGTACACCGCTGGCATTATTAACAGCACCACGAGATAATGCACCAGTACCCGGATATCCTTGGACAAAGGAATTTAAAATATTCGATGTACCAATAGCTATTAATTCTTGTGTTGCATCTATTGCTTTGCCATTAGCTAATTAAATGTATATTAAGACTGTATAAAACAAATATTAGTTATCTAATCAGTGATAAATTAACTAACCAAAAGCTTTACAAATAGCAATATCTTCTAAAAGTGCAATTAACGGAATTACTATTAATCCCGATCCCATATATGAAACCATCTCACCGAATGTTTCATAGTATTGTTCAACTTCGCCAGTTGTTTCGTTTTTAACTTCAGGTATGAAAAAGGGAGGTGCTTGGAACATAGGTAAACCAGATGGTATAAATCCAATTAATTTAAAATAATCCGTACCAGATTTATAAAATGCAGCACCAATTCCACCACAAACAACGACTAATATAGCATTTCTTGAAGTTCCAATCAACCATATGAACTTATTAACTACTCTTTTAAATTTAGAATTCTCTATATCTTCTTTGGATCCAATTTTTATATTTACTAATAATCTCATTAATAATAATAGAACAATACAAATTAAACCCATAACAGTATCGCCGATACGAAAGTTATGAATATTTTGAATAATTGATGACCATTGTTCTATAAAAGTATTACCGCTGGCTGAGATACCTTTAGTTAACATTGAGAGGTTTGGATTAAAAATTGAATTAAAAAAATATTAATAAATTTGTAAGATCTAACCAAAAATATCTTTAACTTGTGACGTTAAAATAATTAAAGCAACAGCACTAGTAAATCCCGAACTAACAGGCCCTGACACAAAATCAATAAGAAAACCAAGTCCAAACAGACCCATTATAAGCTCAATAACTCCAGTTAGGAATGCTAATAAAACAGCACGTTGCCATACTCCTCCAGCTGTTTGAAATGTTAGTATTGAAGAAATAGCAGATGGCCCCATCGGTACATCTTTGCATGAACCCAAAAGTATGTATACGAAACAACCCATAAAAGATCCATAAAGACCGTACTAAAAGAGAGAACGTTTTCACCAATATTTTAGAAATATATTTAGTTTATTAACTTACTGCAGCTGGAAGTCCAGCAATTCCTGCGTAAGCCAATGCTTGGGGTATTACTGTTAAACCTACTGTAATTCCAGCAACTAAATCTCCTATAGCATCATCTGATGAATATCTGAAAAATTTAACCATTTATCTTAAACTATAAAGTTATGATTTCTGTTTTACTTTGGTAACCAATTTAAAACCGGTATACGCTTGTAAAGAATTTTTTTCCGACATATATTATTTCTTTTTAGTCGAAACCATTTTCCGATATCATTAAAATAATCATTTGTAGATTTTTTTCTATCATCGTTTGTCACTAAAAATCAAAACATTAAAAGTAGTTTTATTTATAATTTACATACAAAAACTTACATATGAATTCATGAGACCCATTATACATTTCTTTCGGCTCATGTGTATTTAAAGAATACATTGAACCAGATACTCCATGATTGTTGTGCGACATTTTTTCTAATATTTAAAAAAAAAATTAAATTTTTTAGAAAAAAACTATTCAACGGATATTAAATAATAATAATAATAATAATAATAATAATAATAATAATAATAATAATAATAATAATAATAATAATAATAATAAAAATCATAATAATATTAATAATAATAGACTAATATATATACAATATATATATATATATATATATATGTATACAACTCTTTATCTAATTATGTGACTGCAGATCTAGAGGACAATTTCATATTTTTTTTATTATAAAAATACTTTATTATTTTATTGATTGAATACATTGTAAAGAAGAAAAAAAAATTAATTGAATCTTGTTGTTCCCTATCTAATTCATAACATCATAGAAAATATATCTTTTTTAAATAACAATTTGGCCATCTATCATAATAAAGTAATCTTATTGAATATAATTTATACTTATTAAATGATAAACAATAAACATTATATTATATTTTCATATATATAATATATATATCATATCATATCGATATTAATTTACAATTTGAATGATTAGATTTATATTAGTTTGTATGATAACGTACAAAATTAAATTAAAACATTTAAATATGATTAAATGTTTGTAAATACAACGTCTATATGATATAATTTACATTTATTGACATTTTTTTGGAATAGCGACAAGATATGTATCTATCAAAAACGAAAAGATCATATATGTTTATTTGTAATCATAATATATGATACAGTACCAAAGTATTTTTAATTTTAATTGAAATTTAAAAGTATTTTTTACGGTAATTTTAAAATAATCTAAATACAGTAAATCACAAAAATTACCACATTATATTAATTTTATATAGTTTAAAATAGTAATTCAATTATATATAAATCATAAAAAAATAAAGTTGCATAAAAACAATATAATAAAATATTTAAATACACATTATTATATTATAAGTATAACAATGTTTTTAATATACTTTTGTCTTTAATATTTAATCACAAATTTCAAAATTAAACACTTAGTTTTAAATATTTTTTCTTGAAATTATTAAAGAAATATTTAAAAAAAACAGAACAGTCTATAGTTTACTAATTAAATTTTATTTCACTACTGTTGATGATAGGTTGTTTGAGTTATTTTATATATCTGAAAGATGCAAAAATATACCTTTTAAATAAAATGTGTTTACGTTCGGTTTTTATTCGTGCTTAATTAGTATTACACATTTTAGTGTGATAAAATTTGTCTTACCAAAATCTTATCTTATTTTGTTGTTAGTTTTTATTAAAGTTATTTTATGTAACATATTTCATTAAATTTCATCTTGTTCTAATTTTTTTAAATTATTTAACTTTATTCAATATTTACTATTTGTGATCTATTTTACAAGCAATAAACTACACTATGTAGTGTAAAAATTGTTTTAATCTATTGTTTTGTTAAGTAGATATTTATTTAAATTATAAAAAAATCTGATTAATGCAAAATAATATTTATTTTGGCATTGCTATATTTTAATTTCGTAAAATAATTTGTAGTCCGCTGTATTATAACTAATAGTCAGAGAAATATATTCGAAATTTTAATAACCCGGTTTTTTGATACTTAATATATAATATACTGTCATAAAAACATACAAAAAAAAAAGGAATTTTATAAAGCATTTATTTTGCGTGTTATAAGTGAACTCTTAAACTTAATATCTATAAAAATAAAAATAATTATATTTCTATAATTTGTAGTGCTAAATAAAACTTGTCATTACATAATAATATTAAACAGTCATTTCATAATATAAGAATAATTGTAAATAGTTTTGTAATTATTCAGCGAAATGATTTATCCTAGTCGTAGCTCGAAATTATCTCGCGTTGCAAATAAAATGTTATAAAGTTATAATAAACAGATTAATAGATAAATAAAATTGTTTAATATCAAATAATAATAACTTTTATAACTCTAAGGTTTAATACTTAAATCATAAGTTACCAATATTCTAATTGTTTATTAAAAATATTAGTTTCACTTAAGAAATAGTAAATATATAATTTAAAACTAATTTCCAATAAATCATATCTTTATTATAATTTATAGTATTTAATAAAAATATTTTTTTGTCATAAACTAAATTTATCTAATTTAACAATATTTCCAATGAACAATTAAATCATTGCATGATCGATAAGATAGTTTAAGCTTTAAGTTTCAAAACAATTTCTTATCATTTAAATAAAAATATTTATTAGTGTTTAAAACATTAATAACTGATAAAAACGAATTAATTGTAATCAAAAATCATTTTTAATACACAAAGAATGTAATTTTTCATTTAATTAATAATAACTTAAATTTTGAAGTTTATTATCAAGTAAAACAATAATTAATAAAACTAAGTTAGAACACCAGCAAAAACTACATTAGTTATGTTAGAAATATGTTTTATGTTTTTCAAAAAGGTATCTTCAAGAAAAAAATTTAAAGAAAAACAGATCGATTGCATTTAGTGTGGCTTATCATAAAGAATGCATAATATGGCTTCACATAATTATTTCAAAAAATAAATTAAATATAACTATAATTGCTGATTTTATAAACAATTAAAATTATTGTTTTCTATTCCAGTAAGTAGCAATGTTTTTGTCATTAATTGCTTAATAGAAATTGGGTTACTTGAGTGAGTAGTATAGCAATTAAAAAAATGAAAATAAATTGAAGTGTTTGTCTCGAGCATCAAAAATGTATGCAAAAACAATTAGCCGATTGAAGTAATCATGAAAACATATATAATTCAATCGTCGATTGTAATACATTCATGAACAACATTAAAATTTTAAGAATTATATATATATTTATATATATATATAATAATTACAGTTATCTATGAGAAATAACTATAAATATTATATAGAATGTACTTGATTGAAAAGTTAATTATCAAAACTATATTAAATGCTTACAATACTACAAAAAATTATGTTAAGAGTAGTAAAGTTATAACCTTTGTAATCATTATTAATTTCTTGATTCAGTTGATCTTGATGTTTTATTTGTGATAAATTAATCTTTGAATAAGTTGCTGTAACATTATTACTAAAAAATTTTTTGTAGTATTTTTGTATACACAGTTTTATAGTTATATGTATTAAATTATCAACAAGAAGAAACAATATTAAATCTTAATGATCTAAATAATATTTTAAACAGTACGTAGTCAAACCATAAATTAAATCATCATTATATAGTTAGATAAGCAGTTCATAACAAATATTTATTTTTTCGTTGCTATTTTTGTTTTATTCTTAATTTAATTCTAAGGTAAATAATAAATTATGTGGTTTATAATTCCGAAAGGCTATATAATATTTTGTTCTATTTTTCTATATAATATTGCATGTTTAGTTTTGTTTATAAAAATTGCACCGATTTTGGTGAAAATTGTGATTTTTATTACCTATTAAATATATAACAATACATAACTTATATTGACGTTTTATCATAGACAAAATACAGTAGAATAAAAATTCGGAACAACCTTTTTTGACTACTTCCTATTTGCAATGCTTAAAGAATTAGCCAGCGAAAAGAAATTGTGGCTTGTTTTAAATATTATTTTTTACTGAATTAGTATTTTTTAATTTAGTTCTTTATAATTACAACTATATTATTTATTGTATTTTCAGTATCGGCATCGATTTGCGATACAATCGGACAAAATTCAGTTTTAAAAAAAATGGATATATCGAAATGAAAATTTATTTTAATAGATATTTGTTTCTTTTTTTAAACGTTTCTAACGCATACTTTTGTAAAGATTTTTGTTTTTTGAAACATTGAATGTCCTTTATAGCATTTATATAATTACTTTACTTAATTATTTGGTTTACACATACATACGATATTATATTATTGCATACCATAGTATGAAAATGGGAACTGACAATTATGCTATTTAGATGATCATTTTTAACAAAAAAAATTTGTATAAAAATATGTTTTATTTAGTAATTAAAGCAAACAAAGGGAAGAACATGAAGTTTCGATAATATCGATATTGTCAGTATATTTTATCTGCGTGATCCTGCATATTAAAGCATAAATCTCGTGGTTCTAAACTCGTATTGTTCAACATTTATTATTTTAGTCTTTGATGTTATAATTGATACTTCCGTTCTAATATGGATTACCCTCAGTGATTAGTTTTTAGAGAGTATGTTACAAGTTTTACATATTTTGTTCAAAGTGATTTCAAATTAATCAATTTTGAGAAAATTAAAAGAACCTTTTATTTTAAATTATGTTTATTTTCTGAATTTATAATCATGAATATTTTAAATATTACATTTCTCTAAATAATGATTTATATAAGTAAAACTAAAAAAATAAGCATTCCAAGTTTAAAAAAATATAAATGAGTTAGATTTTATAGGAATAATGTAAAAAAAAAAACAAACAATATAATTATTTAATTGATTAAAAAATATTATTATTAATGTAAAAATAATATTACGACTTAATACAGTTGGGCCCATAATTGTTTTATTCTTATAAAATTAAAAAAAAAAACTTAATTTTTTTGAAAAACTTTATATAAAAAAATTAAGTCACAAAAACTTAAATAAGGAAAAAATATTTAATTTTGAAAAATCAATCTTCAAGTGTAACATTTCTAAATAAGTACGACATAGATTCTTTGTTATGAATTCGCCGAATAGCTTCTGATAATAAAACTGATATATCAACCGTTTTTATTTTATGACATTGCATTTTCTGTAATTCATGCGGTATTGTATTAGTAACAACAACCTGAAAGTTAGTTAAAAAATTTAAGTTTATAGTTTATAATTATAAAATTGTATGTTATAAAAAAAATACTTCATCGATTGGTGAATCATCAATTAATCTTGGTGCATCTGAACTAAGTAATCCGTGCGTTGCTAATACATATATTTTATAAGCTCCTCTATCTTTTAAAACTTCAGCTGCAGCCACAAAAGATTGAACATCGTCAATCAAATCATCCTTAATTGTAGAATAAAAATTGTTTTTCTAAATTTTACTTTCGAATTTATGTTTTTTTAAGTACTTACGACCATAATAGCGATCCTTCCACCAACGTCACCTACAACATTTATTGGTGGTTTTTCCTTAGCTGGATGAATTGGGACCCCAACCGACACATCCATGGTGCGTGAGCGACTAAATATTTACGAAAAAAAACAAGTTTTATTGCAAAAGTTTTAGCATTCAATTTATACCTTGGGATTGTAGGTGGCGAATAACGACCATCAACTTCATCAGTTTCAGATTCCTTTTGTTCACCGTGAATGACAGCAATTCCTAAACGTAAACGTTCAGCGTAAGATGTTGCCTTTTTAGCTGAGCCTGGATTCCTAGCAACTATTACAGAATTCCGGTAATCTGGGATCTGAAATAAATAATCACTTTTTGCTTTTTATAATTATTGTATTAGGACAGCTTACACATTCTTGAATATATTGTAGCAAAAATGGTGACGCTCTTAAATTGTCAACAGGGCAATCAAAGAATCCTTGAATTTCTTTTTGATGTAAATCCATGGTAATTATATGGGACAAGCCCGATTTACACATCATCTGAATAAAAATCATCATTTTAATTTTTTAAATAAATACTTTTGAATTCTTCATACCTTTGCTAGTAATTTACTAACTATACATCCACGTTTACGCATTTTACATTGTTTAGAGTATGGCAAATAAGGAATAACACCAACAATTGATCTAGCTGACGATGTTTTACACGCATAAGCCATTATTAAAAGTTCCATTATGTTATTATTAACATCCCTGGATTAAATAATACAGTTTTAAAATACGCATTACACAATATAAATTTGATTTACTTAGTCCCTGTTTGTATAATATAAATATCTTTTCCACGTACAGAATCACCAATTTCTACCATTGTTTCTCTATTAGTTTTATGATAAACAGAGCATCCACCACTTTTAAATCCCAAACGTCTAAAGTTTTTTTAAAACATTGAATTTAATTACTAATTACTGAAAATTACAAAACAAACCCCGCAATTAAATTGGCCAACTCCGGATGAGAGTTACCATGAATAATTACTATATCCGATGTAGATAATGCTTCCATTTCACCTTTGAAACTTTTTCCTGATCTAAAACCACCAAGCCTATACATCAATTGGAAATGATATTAACAGAAAGACTAAGCAAAATAAGAAACTTTTTATCTTAGGTATAAGAATAAATTAATATATGTTAATTAAATAATCACATGTTGAAAGCAAATTAGATAAAATGAATATGAAGAATATAATTTTAATAATTAGCAAAATTTATTAAATAATTAATAAATATTATAACCTAAAAAACACAGTTATCGTGAAAAAATCAATTTTTATTTAATTTACTTGTTTTGCTGAGTAGCATTTGAGTTTTGCTAAATATATAAAGAAATTGATTTAATTTCGTAAAGATTTTTCTTGAAAATCACTAGGCAATAAGAAGTATTTAAAATGTTGATTTAATTACCGAATTTACTTCCAAATATATATATACGCTGTATTAATTATCTTATGGTGTCTTTAATTTTTTTATTAACACATCAAAAATACCATAATTTACTACTCAATACTATGATTGTTCACCAACCTGATTAAAATGGATAGGCATACGCTTTTTCTTAAAAAAAAATTACTGTCAATTGCTTAATAAACTTCGTGTATTTAAAGGGGAATTCTAATTTCGTATTTTAAATATTACCAATCACTGAACTAAAAAATTATGTATACATATCATAAAAGTAAGCATATAATTAAATGTTATGTAACATAAGTATTTACATATTTTTTAATACTTTACATAATTCAGATAATAATTATAATAGCTACATTCCTGATACTTTGTATCCGAGGTAATACTTTTTAGGAAGACATCATAATATATTACTAGCGCCAAATATCAACAAAATTTTTCCTCGTGAACTAATTTTTATTCCATTTAGCTAGTACAGTTTTATATAAGTATGTAATGCAGTATAGGCGCATAGGCGTAACCGTTGTCCAATAGTGACACCTTCATTAAAAATGATAATTTACATTACGTTCCACATGTACTAAATATATCTCATATTAATTCTAATATTTTGTTTTCTTTAATTAGTGCAGACTACAAGATGAAACCATTAATATTAGAACAAAAAATTCGGTCAAACTATTTTTCGGTTATCATTTATTTTCATGGAAGAAGTTAATCCTAACGTGTTTTTAAATACTTTTCGATGTTGGATTTTAGAGTAGCAATTGAAATTGAAATAGCTCATTTAATCGTATTTGTTTCTAAGGTTTTTTTTAATTCTTCACAGCCAAAATATTGTTCATGTATACATATAATGTAACTACAATATTACGACGAAATTTACATGTTTGGGAATTATTACGTATAGTATACCTGTAAATAGCTATAATAACGCGTTTTATTCCTTTGCTGCGCATGCAAAGAAATAATTTTCAAATTTCGATATATTAAATCTAAATGAAAAGTTACAGTTAATTGGTATAATAATTAAATATATATAATATTTAATTCTGTCTGCCCAAATGACGTCCATTCTTTAATTTATAACCATGCGAAATCCATCTAGTATTTTATATAGCAAAACACATTAGTGGCCGGCCATAAATTATGCCAACAATTTTTAGGCATTTTAGGCGAAGACCACCTTAGATTTATTAGTTTGGGTACAAAACCGGGCCATACGGTTAACTAACAATCCCGAAATCACTGATAAATTAGACTCGCATAAGCATCATCGGGACGTCGGGCGGACCTCACGATTTTTTACAAATATAGTTACGGACATTATTCCAAAAAGGTCTTCGAAATATTGCGTTCGCACGAAAAACATGTACGAGAAACAAGGTCTGGAACTACTATCCACGGTCGAGCAGTAACTTTAAGTACGGTGCGTAAATCGAAGTTTCAAAACCATTTCTTTACTCGTACAGCAAACAAATGAAACGCTTTATTGTATTGCTGTTCCGCAAAGATTAAAATTGTTTGTATTTTTTATATGAAGTTTTTTTTCTCTATTAACAGGTTAATTGTATTTACTAGACTTCATATCAAAAAATAGTTTTCAAAATTTCCAAGTTAAGCCTAGACCTACATATTGGCATTTAGCCGAAATTTAGCTTGATTAAATTATTTTTTCTACTTATGTATATATGTATGTAAAATATTTTGTCTGTGATAAACGATTACCAAAATTGATAACAGTTAAATATTACAGTAAGTACAACAGATGGTACTCCGAATATGGTTGTTATATACAATATAATCCTTATCACATATTCAATAAATAAAATGTTTTATATTGTACATTAAACAGTATACATAAGTCGATTAATTATTAATTTTATATTCACACGTGTTTTGAAATAATCGACATATGTAAATATCATATATTATAATAAGAAAATGAGTCGCAACAACGATAAGAATTAATGTATTTATTTTCAGTGTTTTTAGTAATTATAAAAATCACATGCATAATTTCTTGGGTGTTATTTTTATATTTGTAAGTTTTGTTCGATAAAAAAATTATTCACAACAAAAAATACTATACAAAAAAAATTATATATGGCTGTAGTAACAATATTTAAAATAAATAAAATGATGATGCTCATCTTAGACTAGAGAGGAAAGATTTTATCGCTTAGTTTCGATTGTTATGCATTACATATTTTATTTACTCATTGTATAAAAAGAAAATGCTCTCACCGAAAACTGATTATGGTTATGTATAACAAAATGAAAATAAAAATGAATAGAAAAATTAAATGAATTTTTACAGTTTTACTGTCGCATCCTGTTTTTATTATGAAATACATCACATGGCTTCTAATCGCAATTTATAATTGTGAGATTTTCAAAATACAGTTTGTTTTTTTAAAGTGGAAAAAATTAAAAATTGTAATAAAATTAATATTCATTTTTTCTACAATATTATATATAAACTTGATAAATATTATTAATTTACGTTTTTCTACACTTTTTTTTATATATGATATATGTATAATAACCGAGAAAACTAGTAATGCGCAATGATTATGTAACAATGAATTTATCAGGATTGAAGATTTAAATGTGAATATTATAACAAATTATATCTACGAAATGATATTCAATAAAATTTTACAATTATATAAGTAACAAAATTAAATATATAAAAAGGGTTAATTCTTAAAGTTTTTTGATATTTATTAATTGTTATGAATTATTATAATAAAAACTAAATATAAATTATTTTAAATGTCCCTATTTGGAGTTGATAAATATGTACGTGTATTATTTAAGTATATTGTTGCTAACTGATGATCTGCAATTCACCTTTGGTAAAAGTGCTTATAAAGCAGTTTTTGAGTTTAGCACATCCAAATATAGTATTATAGACAAGTAGTTCTGACGAAGGGCATATTTCTGGCCTTGTGGAATGGTTGAAGTGGTGGCCTACATGGCAAAGTTAAATATTGGCTGTAGATCCAGCGTTCATTCATATATAATGATTCATGTTATATAGAGCTAAGTAGTTACAGTAGAATGGCATCACATATTCATATAAACAAAAACGTATTATATAAAAAATCACGCATGTAATGCATTATTGTTCAATTTTTTTACAAGTGTAGAAAATGATTATAGATACATATGTGGACATAGAAAGGTAACACAGTGTATGGAATTGCTACTATCGGTAGGTTTTAACTAATCAAAGGGGGTTACTTACAGGATACTTAAATGAGAAAACAACTGTTTTGCTTTTCTTTGCTATGCTTGCAAATGTATTTTATTACCCCCAATCTTATGGTTTTTTATATCCATATTGGGTATAATGTTCTTCTTTCATTGTAATATTTTATTGTTGTATCTTTTGTTATACTCTCTTTTATTCTTCTATATATTCATTATATAATATATAGACTTAAAATTTTTAGGATGATAAACTTATTATTAAAATAATATGAAATCAATTTAGTTTACTTTATCTTTATATGTACATACATTCCTTACATTTATGCATAGTCTGAGAATTATTTATGAAAATGAGGTGGAATTTAAGGTACTTTGTATTTTTCATAACAGCTGTTTTCAAAATGAAATAAATATACTTACATACATAAATATATCATAATACTTAACACATAATGTTTTTTTTTATACTGATACTACTCTTCATGTAAAAGGCCTCAAACTTATATAATAATATTGGTAAAATTTGCAAAATGCAATTTGCCCTGGGTCTCGAAATTTCTCTGATATATGGCAAAGTTAAAAAAAATTCGCAGCTAAATATTATATTAATTTCTGGCTGTATTTTTTATTTTCGTGAAATTTATATGAATTGTAATAAATAATTTAGATTGTTGTAAAAAAATAGTTTTCTACATAAAATTAAAAAAAAATTAATTTTAAATTCTTTTTAAAATTTATTGCTTTGTTTTTATCATAATCATTAATTAAAATATTAAAAAAAAATAAGCATATTTAAAAAAAAACAGTTTTATTTAAAAAAGTTAAATGTCATTTTATAATTTATATAGTTCATTGTTATTTTATAGTAACGTAGATTGTTAACATAAAGAATTGCTTTTTGTCAGGTAAAAAAAAAAACCAAATGTGACAATAGAACTTTAAAATGGTGATTACCTTTCGATATAATTATATCAATGTCATAAATTTTATCCATGGATTGAAATTGTATTATTTTTGGTAGTAAATATGTTTTATAGCAACAAACCTTAATATTAAATACTCTATTGTAATTCTAATATAAAATTCGAATAAAATATGATGACATCTTACTATGCAAGAACAGAATAGTAACAACACGTTTATGGTGGTTATTAAATGACAATTACTGAGATTCACTCTATTATATTATAAACTTCTTGTACTTTATTATAAATTAAATTATTACTTATTTATAAACTTTTTTGAATATTGTAATTATTAGAGATTATTTGGTTTTTAATATGACTATTAATATATATTTTTCATTTATAATTATGTTCTTTCTAGAAATTCAATCGAAAAGTAGTAATAGATACTATAGTATTTAAAGATGTTGTGAAGTGAGATATAAAATCGAATACTTATTATTGTTTATTATTATTATTATTATTATTATTATTATTATTATTATTATTATTATTATTATTATTATTATTATTATTATTATTATTATTATTATTATTATTATTATTATTATTATTATTATTATTATTATTATTATTATTATTATTATTATTATTATTATTATTATTATTATTATTATTATTATTATTATTATTATTATTATTATTATTATTATTATTATTATTATTATTATTATTATTATTATTATTATTATTATTATTATTATTATTATTATTATTATTATTATTATTATTATTATTATTATTATTATTATTATTATTATTATTATTATTATTATTATTATTATTATTATTATTATTATTATTATTATTATTATTATTATTATTATTATTATTATTATTATTATTATTATTATTATTATTATTATTATTATTATTATTATTATTATTATTATTATTATTATTATTATTATTATTATTATTATTATTATTATTATTATTATTATTATTATTATTATTATTATTATTATTATTATTATTATTATTATTATTATTATTATTATTATTATTATTATTATTATTATTATTATTATATTTTTTTTTATTTTACTAAAAAATTGGCTTTAGTACTGCAATATCGATTTTTTCAAACATCGTACGTGCAAACTACCGATTGTACACTATTTTGAAATTTATTGATGATTAAAAATATTTAATAGCTTTAAAAAAAGAGTTCTGTTAATTTATAAAAAATGAGTGCATATGTAAATTGTTAAAAAATATTAATAAAAAAACATTGGGCGATACTATTAAAAATGAAAAACAAAAAAAAAATATTTAAAAATGCAAAGCGTATAAAAAACAATATAGCAATGCAATATAAAAATATATTACAAGTTTTTATCATATATATATATGTAAATAACTACATGTTTTCTATTTTTTTGTCATAAATTTAAGAAATACTATTTACTTGCAATTATTTTCTTATATTCTTAATTTTTAAATAAGTAGATCATGAAAACACTATATGATTAGTCTAATAGTTGCAACTTATTTTTTTTTAACTTTATATTGGTGCTATTAGACCTAATTATTATTTTTATATTTTTTATTTTTATTTATAATTTAAAATAATAAGTATTTTTTGTATTTTGTTTTCACAAATTGCATCTCATAGTCAATCAAAACTAGAAATGTTTATAGTTTTTCTTCATTTACATAATTCCTTAATAGCATTACCTACCGTGTAGAATAATAATACATTAATTCTTAATGATTTTCTTATTAATAGGAAATAGTGAAATAATTGGTTGACATTGATCTAACAATTAACATGTACTTTATTTAATTTATCGAGCCAATTAGTAAAAGACAAATACTATTTAGTTAAAAGGTTTTAGATATTTCATCCATATATATATATATACATATTTACATATATACTATATACATAATGCTTATAAGTTTATGGAAAAAAAGTTCAAACTTTAACACAAATAATAAAACTTTACCTTCTTTAGCTTTATAAAATGTATTGTGGTAAAATCATCAAGTTAGCACATAAACGCAAAAACGTACAAGATATATATATATATATATATATATATATATTATACATCCAGATTGTTAAGTGTTATATGGATATAGTTAAGTAAGAATAGACGTTAATAGTATAATGTATAGTATGCTATATTATTTCTAAAATAATACTAATGCTGTTGTCTGTTATAATACAGTTTATGTTTTTTTCATTTTTAATTCTCTTATCGTCCGCAGCTCATTTGATTCTATTCTGCAGGTAAGGTTTGACCTGAAAGTGAACAAACTTAAAGCAATAATATTTAATATATTTGTTTAAATATACATATATATATATATATATATATATATATATATATATATATAATACGATAATTAGTCCTTATATTAGCAAGTAGTTACTCTGCCATCATTAAGACTAATTTAATGTGAAGTGTATATATTCTGTTTAGTATTTGTTGAACTGAAGGGAATATACTATAAATAAATTTTTTTAATTATGTAATAGAAATATGGCGGTCAATAGACAAAACTTTTTAATCATAATCAGCATTTGTTTCATAATATTTAATATAATGGTTAAAAAAGGTTATAAAAACACAAAAAATATATCTTTCTGCAAGAAAATATACAATTAAATAATTTTAAATTTTTATAGTGTTACTTTAAGAATAATTTATTGAACTTATTTACAAATAATTTATTGAATTTTAAATTATGTGAATCCAAAAAAACTAAATACGTAGTAACTTATGTATTACAACTTATCTGTATTAGCTTTATATTAAATTATGTTTGTTTTTCATAATTTAATTTGTAATAAAAAAATCAATTTAGGTTTTATTTTATATAATACAATAATAGTATATTATAAAACAAGTAAGTAATAATTGTTATTATAAACGAGAATTTAATTGCGGGACGTGTGACAGCGATTAGAGTAAAAATTCGAGTTTATAATAAATAATTACTCACGAGTAGCAAGTGTATTATGCTTTTTGTAATGAGATTGAAAAATTTGAAAATAAAGTAATATATATATATATATATATAATATAAAATAAGTAATATATTCATATTTGATATCTTGAAATTTCATTATATAATAAAAAATAAATCAATCGCGTTGCTAACAAGGATCCACGGATAATGAATTTTCATATATTCATTATTACACTAGTGGAATAATGTACATCATATGTTACGAAAACTACATAGATTGATAAAGTTCATAAGTAATAGAAAAACATACATATGTATGTTATTTATTGACACATTAAATTATAAGGAATGCTCCCAGAATAATTATTTTATAATAATTATTTAACGTACTAACATTAATGTTATGAATATTTGTATTATAACATATAAAGTTATAATTATTTTAAATTATATTATAGTTTTATAAAGCTGCTCTGAATGTTATAAATTCATAATGAAACAATAATATGATTAGGAATAAACACGTTTTTCTTTATTATCATCTTTGTTGTCCAAAGTTATACCAGATGCCATAATAAATAATTTTTTGGGATATTTGCTAATTAAAAAAAATATATTATGCTTTAAATTATCTTAATTTGCATCATGGTCCAATCCAATTGATAATTATAACAAGCAAATGCGGTTGTTACGAAACAGGTAAAGCAAACAACGTTATTTTGTTGTTGTTTGCATTGCCAATGGTACTAGGGAGAAATTATAAAAAAGATAATTGAAAAAAATAAATGTTATAAAGTAATTGAATTATTAAACTTTGTCATCTACCTTTTTTAAATGTGTTGATTTTCACAGTTGTTATATGCGTGCCTTTCGTTTATATTTTAACACTATAATAATATGTTAAAGCGGATTTTGTTGTGCGGTAATTTTTTCATGTATTTTGCGCGGTGGTAGTTATTTCCGTTTTAATGATTTAATTACATTTAAAGAAATTTCTTCTCATTGTTATTTATTTTTCTACGGGTAAAAGTAATAATAAAAGTGGTAGATAATTTTTTATTGAAATTTTGATGATATTTTTTATATTTTTAATAAAAGTAATTTTTAAAATTACAAACAATTAAGGTTTGTGTGATATAACAGGTTAAGGTAAACGAAAATATATTTTTTTTATCTTTTGGTTAATTTCCCTAAGGTTCTAGAAGTATCTCTCTGCTAATTAAATACAATTGAGTACTATTTTGTAACACCTTCTTAGTGTTGTAATTTTATTTGTGGATGTTAAAGTTAAGAAACTTGTAAAATCTTCATAGTTAAATTATGAAAGTTATTATGAGTGTCATAATTATTACCATATTTTTCCTTGTTTCTTTTATTTTGCATATATGAAAACAATGTAACATCTTAGAATTAAGATAAATTCACTTACTACCATTTATGTTTTGTCATTACCATACCAAGCGCCTTTATTTATTTTGTTCCTGTTATCTTTATTAAAATAGAAGAAAAGTTGCGGTCTTAACTTTTTAAGTTAGTGTTAATTTAGGTTAGATTTTTCTTGTATATATGTATATATACAAGAATTGTTTTAAATAGCACATACGTGTAGTTTAATGTTAAGGTGAAATAATGTCAAGACAACGTTTAAGTAGAAAACATTGTGTATGATCCATAAAAATTTAATGTTCGTATACATAATCATTGTTAAGATTATAAAGAGAAGGTAGGACATAGTAAAGAATACCACGAATACAAGAGTGCATGCATATATATATATATATATATACTTGTAACACTGTTTAATTCTACTTATTTTATAATTTGTGAAAATAAACATATACTTTTTAAACTGTTTTAAAATATATAAATTGTCAGAGTTATTTTGCTAAGAATGAAATGGAAACATTTTTTTAAATAATTAATCTCTTTTCTATTTTTTTAATGTAAAATTTATTACATACGCTTAATTATATAATATAGCTGTATTTACGTAGATCACCTTTAAAATATATATTTTAACTTTAATAAGAATATTAGCATGGTGACAAGTAACATGCAAATTCAAAATAATAAAAGTAAATAAAATTTAATAAAACATGAGGATATTTTACTAGTATTTCGAAAGCTAGGATTAGGTAGTTGCGTACAGTCATTTTCATAAAACATTTTTATATTCATTATTTTAAAACTATAGAAAACATTTAATTATAAATAATCGTTAATAATATAAAAATAATAATAATGTATTAATCGTATTATTATAATAATAATAATATAATTATATCGTTAATTTGGCAATGGATAATTCAATCATTTTCTTAATTAAAGTCTTTTTTAGTTTTCTTTAAAATTTAATAATTACTATACGAAAACAATAATTTAGCTATAAAATTCATATTTATATATATTTCTAGAACAGAATAAATAGAAACAACTCACTAGTTAAAATGTATCTAATTAATTAAAAAAAAGGAAAATTCATTATAACTTATGACTTATAAATTTAATATAATATAATTATAGTTGTTATAAATCTTAACTATCTATATCTGTTCTATGTGAATGAAATTAGACAAATTATTTTACGTCAGTAATAGTTGCCTTGATAGATTTTTATTTTTAAAAAATCATAAAATAAAAAAAATATACTATATTTTAAAAGATAAAAAATTAAACCTGTTTATTTATTTAATAACATAATTATAAAGTTTACATTTTTGTAAATATTTATTTTTTGACATATTTACTTAAAATCTTAATATGTAAAATATTTAAACAATTTATAAAAACTTATTTTATATAAACATATATTACTATTCATAAATCACAAAGAGGATTGAGCATTTTAAAATCTTTTTTGATGTTTTAAATCTCTATTTAATATCTTTGACTTTTCAATATTTTAGACAGTTTTGTTTTCTTTAAAACATTTTTTACAAACCACCCTATCTTCAACATTAGATTTTTTAATATTCAAATATTTTTTTCATTTATAAGTTTAATTTTGGAAATATAAAAATGAAGACATTAATTTAGCTAATAAGAAAAAGCTTCACCACGAAATATGGACTACAAATTAATTCTTTTTTCAACATATATTTAATAAAAAACAATAACATCCGTTAAACATGGTTTGCTAAATTTATAACTTTACTTTAATTTTAACAATAAATATATTTTATCATTACAATTTTTTTGAAAACAATAAATTAGTAATAAGTAATTTTTATTTAAGTTTCGATTATACACAGCTTTTTAGTTTTTTTTTTTTACTATTGCTATGCATTATTACTATGCATTTTTATATGATGAATTTAATTATTTAAAAATCCGTATCTCACAAGAAAATAGTCAAATCATTAATTTAGTGATAAGATTATTTTATATATTTGTTTCTATTACACATTATTTATAAGTCTTATTTTCAAGTATATTTTGTTTATGATTTAATTAAAAATACAATTGTAGTTTTGTTATAACGCGGTAAATAATGTATATATTTCTACAAATTTATCTAGTGATGGAGATTTGCATGGTTATATACACACATTGAAAAGGATACATTACACATATGTTAAATTTTTGCATTGGACATACGTCAAGGACAGTAACACGTGCTGAATTTAAACATTGACATTAAAGTTATATAATATGCATGCATATATGCTTTTAACTGTGATAGAATATTTTGATAGGTTATTCGTAAATTTTATCATACATAAATCATTGTATTTTATTATACACTGAAAAGTTTAATTCTGCTATTTTTCTGTTATCTTTATGTATTTTTTATATTATATGCTTTTCCATATTTTAGATAATTTTTTTTATTAAATCAAGCTTTGTCTTACTTATTTAAATTGTTATAAAGACCTTAATCTAATAATAACAGATAATTATACATACAGTGTACAAATTAATTCATATAGAATTGATGTTGAAATTGGTTTTCATATCCAACATTTTGTTTCACTTTATGCTTTTATATGATATGCTGCTGATGTAGGTTATTCTCGAGATTTTCATCCTCTTTTGTTTAACTACACGAAGTTCAACTATGGATAAAATATATTGTTGCGAGACTAATAATTAATATAGTTGTAGCGTTATTAATTTTGACCGTAAGAAATAAAAAACATTTAGTTACAATCATGGTAAAGTTTCGTTACAATAAATATTTTTTTTATACACATTGTATATAAATTAAACAAAATAAAATAAATAAAAATATATAAAAGGAATTAAAACTTTATAATATTTTATTAAATTATGTATATATTATTTATATTTTTATATATTATAATGGAATTGAATTTTAAACAGTAATACAGTTTTCATGTGCAATTTTTTTGAATTATAACAGAAAAAATATTAACACAACAATTTATCAAACCATATTTGTCAAGATAGCTAAAGAGGAAAATTCGTGAAAATCTTAGGATTTGTGTAAGTGCTTTAACTCCATAATTTTTTCTTTATTTATTTTTAACTGAACAAATGAATGTAGTGTACGCCTAATACAACTAAAAAAAATGCATTTGAAAAGTAATATTCTAACTGACTAAGCTGCTAAATTCACGTAAAGAAAGAAATAAATTACTAGAAGAAATCTAAGCAAGTGAAAAGTAAACTATGGTTGACAATAACTCGGTGTTTGTATCATATATTATAGCAAAATAGAGTAGTCTTTAAGTTACACATAAATCTTTGGTTAAAAGCTATAATTTTTCCAAAACCATTGGAAGCACGTATGCCGTCAACTAAATGAAAACTATTGCATTTTTTTATTATGTTTTTTTTTATTTCATAAAAATAAAGAATAAACTTACTTTTTTTAAAATTTATTAAAAGTTATTTAAATGAATAGACAACAATGCACGTTAATTTAAATATGGCTGTTACCTTTTATACTATTGTTAGATTTTTTTTTGTTTTATACAATTAAATATATTTAATAAATATTATAATTAATAAGAATAAAATACATTGCACTGTAAAAAGTAATTAAAAAAAAATTATATTATTAATTTTTATATTTATGATTAATACTAAAACACTTGTATACAAAAGTAAACATAATTGATTTTTTTACAAATAAGTACATTTTTTGTTATAAGATTAAAGAAGCAATAAAAATCATAGCATTCAAAAATATTAAATCATATCTTGATAATTTAAAGTAATTTTTATATACATATTATTTATTAATTAATATTTTCATTTTAGCTAATTATCACATTAAAAATAGTACAAAATACATTATACAGAACTTTTTATAAATAAAATGAAAATATTTATAAATAAACCAAACTCATTTATTGCGTTTTATTTGCAATAAAACGGCAAGTAGGTATATGAGAGATCCATTAAACTTTAATATTGTAAAAAAGTCTTTTTTTAAATAGATATGAAACATTTTACAAATTAAATGAAATAAAATTTATCACCTGTGGTTAATAGGAGTATATTATAATTTTATCCCCAATTACAAAAAAGATATACAAATTTAAAATAAAATTTTAATAAATTATAATGTATATAAATATTTATCAATGAATATTTATTTTATTATATGATATGATAACGAGAAATAATTAAATAAAAATAGGTATTTTTTACATTTAATAACATGATAAAATTTAATTAATTTGTTTTTAATTGCATTAAAAGTTTTTGTTGCTTTGTTTTTAAATTATTATTTCAATTGTAGTTATTTTATTTGTTTTTATAATTATTGTAATTATATCACAACTTTACCATAGCTTAGAAATTTTTTAAATTCAATAGTTTTTAATGAAAAAAATGTAGTTTATAAAAAACTTCTGGTTTTTTTTTAAATAATTACATTACTTGATTATTGTTCATATTAAATAAATGATTTATAATTCTTATTATTTTCAAAGTTAAGAGAAAAATAATGCACTTATGAAACTCTATGAAACATATTTTTATTCATAAAAATGCTTCAGTGCTAAATATTTCTGCCAAATTCTTTATTTTATTTTATTATTAATTTGTAAAGTATAAAATCTTTATAGTAACAAAATAATTTTGTTTTTTTTATATTTTGTATATAAACTTTAGAAAATGATTTTTAAATATGTATTGCACCTTTTAATAAACTTAATTCTTGTATTTAGCTATTAAATCATTTTTTATTTAGTATAAACACTAATAACAACATAGACCTTTATCAAAATCCGTTTATAATGTTTTTCAATAAATGATATTTTCGATAGTTTTATTGATTCTATATTTTATAAAACAGCTACCCAAAAATACAGTGTATACATTAGCATTTCCATTTAAAGTAATCTTTATATTACTATATAATTACAAGTGTTTAGCTTCAATTTTTAGATTCTAAGGTAGATCTCATAGTTGTTTAAGTGATTGAAGGATTTTATGTTTTGCAGGTGTGGCGTACATAATGCTAACAGGGCAAACAAATAACTCAGCAATATAATTGCAATTTATGTTTGAATACCACAACATCGCATATTCGCATATTCTTGCCTTGTAGATCAACAACGGCGTATTTATTGTATATTATATAATGCTAATCATGGGTTGAGGAGATACAACAATTAAAAAAAAAGATAATAAGCAATTGTTATTCGTGCTTTTTTATATTGAAATTGACATGTTTAGGAATTACGATGTGAAGTCGACCTGTGAATAGTTTAAGCTACCATGTCAATTAATGGGATAAGATATAAGATATTTGTGGACATTAGTTTTAAAGGATTGGATATTGAATTGGTTTGGGAACGCATACGCTGGTAAGGCGTTCTATTTCATTGCTGTACGAGTAAATCATTTTGGAATTTCGATGTTCGCCCTGAACTTAAAGTTACTGCTCGGCAGTTAGCGGTACTTCCAGTACTTGCTTCTCGTACAAGTTTTTCGCGCAAAGGCATTATTTCGGAGACCTCTTTAGAACAATGTTCATAACTATATTTTAATGTTAAGTGTTTGTTAATTATGTTAAGTGAATTACGATGACTGTATTGTTAATTTGTAGCTTAAGCAAAAATTAAACAATGCATCAACTTACAACCCATGTCTTGTATTCATACAATTTTTATATTTTAAAATAGAAAATGTCTATTTTATCTTTAGTGCTGATAATTTTTGACACTTTCCTGCTTTTTTCTCTAATAATTTATGTGTATTTTTTATTTGTAATAATTAAAAAAATGGTGAGCATAAAATGAAAATAAATGTAAGTATAAAATTGCAAAAGGAGCAAAAAATCATAGCATTCATAAAAATTTAAAGATTTTACCACAAGAATGTTAACAATTCTATTTGATTTTATTGAACCGCAACGTTTTGCTTACTATTGATAAGTATAGTATAACATATTATTTAGTATTTGTAGGGTTTAAATATCCCTTGGGAAACCTGTCGAGTTTAAAGAAAACTACGCTATTGCTTGTATAGTATATAACTTTGCACATATAATGCTACATATTCTGAAGGTTTGACTAAGGTTTAAGCAAACCAAATTCTGTTCTGTTATACAGTAGAAATTTTATAAGGTAATAAGTAAGTGCAAGTTAAAAATAAAAGAAATTATTAAGACATACATATATAAAGTGGTGAAATAGATTTCCACAATATAAATTTGATAAGGGTTATTCAAGTCATAAAGTACTAAAATAAATATTAAAAAAGGTAGCATTCATAAAACGGATATAAGGTAAGTTGTTAAAAATCGGCTTTTGACCTATGTTATCACTTAAACTTTAAGTATCGATTAATTGATTTACATTTTTATTAATATAATTGATTAATATTATAAACATTGTTATATCATTGATGCATTTAATAAAATTTAATAGTATATAAAATGTTATTACCATCTGAGTTTTATTTAAAATAACTTATTTAAAATAAAAAAGATGATTATTTTATAATTTCTCATTATGAAAAAGTAAACATTTAAAAAACAAAAAAAAAAAAATATGTATAAAAAAATATATTTACCATTCTTATATTATATTGGCTTGATTTATTGTTCCATATATGTAAGTAATAATCATTTTACGTACTTTCATTTTAAATATTACGTATATATATTTATTTATATGAATTTAGTTATAAGAATTCTTAAGAAAAAGAAATATTTAATCTAATTTAATAAAAAGAATATTGTATATTTTTTTATAAGAATAATGGTGGGATAACAATTTATTAAAATATTTTTTTGACTTGTTTTTTTTAATGTATAACTAACGAACGAGGGTTTTTATAACAAAGGTGTTTTAAATTGCATGTTGATACATGTCACGAATAGTAAATATAGTTATAACTAAAAGTATTAAGTGTTTATTAAATAATGCATAGTTTGTGTAGTTTAGCACTACCTTCAAAATATATTTTATTTATTTGAATTCGCTACTACAAATTAAAAACATGATATAGGTAAGGCGCATAATACAGGGATACATAATGTAAAAGTTAAATTACAATTCAATCCGCGTTTCACCATTGCACCCTCAGGGAATATGCTAGTTAATATTTTTCCTTACAAAACAAATGTATTTTATTTTATTAAATATACAGATGCAGTAAACTTCTCAACATGAGTTTTGTACAATAAAAAGCATTCAATATAAAAGCACAATATAAACATTTAACCATCAGACAAAAAGTAAGTATAATTTTCTATCTTATAAAATGCTACACAAAATCGAATATTAATTTTATATGGTGTAATATGGAACAATTACAATAAAGCAAACGGGTAAAATAGAATTTTTGCATTTTCACATCATGCCTAAAAAACAATTTATTAACAGCTTAACCTAAAAGTAAAATATGTAATCAAAATTTATTGTTTTAGTTTACCTTTCGGAAAAAATTTCTATAAAATATGTAAATTTTTTATTGAAGAAATTGGCGTGTTTATGATTTACAACCTATAGAAGAGTTGAAGTAATTACAAATGTAGGTATAAGCAGGTTAAAATGAGAATTTCATGAAATCACAAATTGTCCATATTCTTTTTCTTTTGTGAACTTAACTTTTGTAAATTAATATAAGTTGAAATGAATGCAGTATTATCTTTATTACTTACATTTGGGTATGCAAACATTTTCATTTTTTTTTAGTGTGATGTCAAAGACAAATATATTCAAAGTAACGTGCTATTTATCTTTTATTATAATAATTCGCGACATAAATATGATTTGTTTTTGAGCTTTTAATCTAAATGTTTTCTTTGTTTATTTTTGTTAAATGATAAATATAATAGTAGTTCCAGTATTTAGTAAAAAATGTACAAATTATTTTAAATATTGTCATATTTTTAAATAAATCAATTTAAATAAATGTTTTGCAAACTCACGGCAAGACTTTGATAAACTCAAGAAATAATTAAAACTTTTATTTTACATTAATATACGTAAAATGTAATTAAGTTTTTATTTTATTTTTTTATTATATCAAAAATAATATTTTATTCTTAATACCATTTTTTATTTTATGATTTAGTTTCAAAGTACACTAACTTAAAGAAATTTGTTTTGGATATGACATACGTAAACAAAGACGTTGTCATATGCATTATAATTTTTGTTAAATTAATATATCTAAATGTACAATTCACTTAATTCATTTGTATAGCTTATGGAAATCGTAATAACCTCTTCTCACATATATTTAATAGAAATATTTTATTTTATTTTCTATATATTTAACGATTGCATTTCATTTATAAATAAATTTTTACCATTATAAATTTTAATAAAATTTTATGTATTTTATTAATGATGCATATAATATGAAATTATTCTGCTTAATAACAATGAAAAAATTGTTACAAATAAAAAATGTATCATGGTATTTTTTGTAATCTGTTATTTCTTTTCAGATGTAATTTTTGCTATAATTGACAAAAAAACCTTACAATTTTTTTAAAATTAGTTTATATACGATACTATTCGAGTACTTTAAATATATTAACATTGATTACTAGCAACTATATATATATAGTTGTTAAGAAGACAAGTTATGTAAAATATAAAAATTTTATGCAAAGTTAAGAAAATATGTACGTTTTTTATACATTTACTTTCTTAGCACTTGCTTATTTAGCAAGATCAATTTTCAACTGGCTGCGTAACTAGAGATTTTTGGCATCTTATTTCATCAAGTACGAAACACAACAGAAAGTCTTATGATTTTAATAAGTTGTATTCCGTTAATTTGAGTTAGTACAGGATTAAAATTAAAAAAAAATTATAAAAGATAATTTATTATATAAAAAATATTAATTATATATATTCATATATATATATATATACATAATATAGAAAATATTAAAATAATTAAGTTATGTTATTTTTCATTATTTATGGTTTACTATTAATGTTATTTATTTATTTTCCTTTCGCTTACTTGTTATATGCGACTAAAATTATTGAAAAAAAAAATATAATAAATAAAATATAAAAATATAATATAAATATAAAATAATAATATTTTATCTCAATTTATATTCAAATTTTGTTTAGGTTTCTGTTAGATTGGTTTGTTTAAGTCAAAGAACTTTTTAAACATTTGATATTATTAACAGCAATATGTTTCAACTTTTATATGAGCTTGTGTCCATATTATAATATAATCTGAAAAGAAAAACGAGGCATTTAGGCCACATTTTAATTCTCTTGTCGCCAAAGTTATTCTGCTAAATTTTTTTGAATTCACCTAAAATTTTCACAATATTACAAAAAGTATACTACAACACACGTTTATATACCATCACAACTTTTATTGCTATCATTTTTTTAAAATTTTTTTCCTTACTTCATTATTTTGATGTGGCAATTTTAATTTACTTACACTTTTTAAGTTGCTCATAATCTAAAACTTTTCTTATTAATTTTTTACAGGTTTTTAAAATATTAGACGAGTAATAAGAAGAAAAAACAAATAATCATAAATAAATTAACTAAAAGTAAAATAACGAAAAAAGTTTATTATATGCCTTTTTCTTCTTATAGAATAGAATCTCGTTTTCTTTTAATTTTGAGGTGAGTAACGTAGACATTAACCAACAATGAGATGGTAAATTCAATTAACATTATCCACACTTTTATGAATTTCTACCGCAGAGTATTTTTAATTTTTTTTTGTTCATCATCATTATATATTTTCTATACTTTAGTCCAACAAAAATAATAAATATAAAAATTAATCCTATTTCGAGGAACTTTGTTTGATCTAAGCTAAGTGGTCTTATTCTCTTAAAGTTAAATTCTAACTAACTACATTGTACGTTTGGTAAATTACTTCTTTTTTTTTAAATTTTAATGTATGCCCCTTATTTAACACTTGACATAAAAGCTTAAACCAAAATATCGCTGTTAGGTAATTGATAGATAAAAAATTTCTTTATAAATACAATAAAAACAATTCATTCGTTAAAATTTTAATTTTTTTTTATATGATAATATATACTTACTAACAAAGGCAAAATGTACACACCTTACGATTCGTCAAACGAAAATAATAACATTAAATTATTTTTATGTATGTATAATATCATTATAAAACGTTTTTTATTTTCTGTTCTTCATTAGAAGAATATTTTTAAATTGATTTTTATTTTCCATTATTATCATTGCTTTAGGGAAGGAACGCATAGCATTACTCTACAGTCGAATTTAATAGCAGAATGTGATAAAGAGTAAAAATGTAGAGAGAAAAATGCCGAGAAAATTTTTAAACAAACAAAAATAAAATTCAATAAAAACCTATTGACATATTCCACAAGGGAATTAGCTAATATTTGCCTGTTTTGCATATCAATTTCTTTTTCTTGATTATCGTTCTTATTATATTTTTTGCTCTGACTATTATACTTGTTTCAAGTATCATTTTAAACCCTCATTTCTTGTGAGCATTTAAATGACAAAAATATCAATTTGATTTTCATTAGTACAATTACAAATACTTACCTTATACCTTGTCAGACTTTCTTGTTAATCTTCCTCTATACAATGTAACATCATGTCACATAAATACACGATAATAAAAAAATACATTTAAAAAAGTCTCTTTTAAATGTTTTTAGTCTGCAACGTCCATTTCATAATAATATTTAAAAAAATTAAAAAAGTTAGAAATCTTAAAAAAAAATTCATTTAGAAGGAAATGTCACCAGGTTTTTATATTTCCTGTTATAGTGAATTGGTTTTGTTTAAAAACTAAATGAAGAATGAAAATGAAACACGTAAAACTTTTATAATTTAATTTTATTACATTTATACTATCGACGCTGTACACACATAGGAAAGAAATACAAATAAAATGCCTTTAAAAGTTTTGCTTACTTTAGTTAAACAATTAGCATACGAAGCATTTTTTTATTATTATTTTTGTATTCAGAGTATTCTTTTTGGGTTACTTTATATATTTGCCGAGACTTGTTATAATTTTGAAATAGTACATTTCACCGTACAATAAAGACATTTTTTAAAAAATTTTTAAATCGTGTAAGAAGATACCATGTAACTCAAGAGCTAGGAGTATTACATATATATACTACTCCAATATTCTATGTAATTTAAAATCCATGTAATTTGCATATCATCGAAATATAAAATAAATTTAAAAAATATACATATGGCTTTTATTTAATCTCTTTTTATGTTTCTAACACAATTTGTGATTATATAAAAATATATTTCATATTGTTATTCATTTAGTGATCTCTTTTATTCTACTTATCCTTTTTTAACAAGGTAAATATACTTCTACACCACGAAGTATAAATTATTTGCTATACGATAATTCGTCTTCATTTTCTTTTAAATGGTTGCCACATAAATTGAACGTTTTTACATATAATGAAAACATGTGTGTAAGTAGGTGGACATTATACAAAGATGGACGTAATAGAAGAAAATAAACGTCAAGAAAAAGCTGAATATTCATAAACTATACTTCGGTATGGTGAGACTGCGACATACCTTAATATTTTTCAGTATGTCAGCATTTAAGTTTATACACAATAAACAGCCATAAATATAGTCACAAGAACAGTTACAGAAACAAAGAAGGTTTTGAGTATTTTTAACAAAAAAACCTCATTTCAGTGGGTATTATATGCTGAAAATTAGGATATACTCAGCAAACTATTAGTGATACGAGTTTTAATAGACTATTTTATTTTAATGATTAAATTGTGAAAAAATATAAAATTCAATGACTCGTAAGTATTAGAAATTAAAAACTATTAAAATAAATTTTAAGAATTGATTTATGTTTTGTCAAGATTTTATAAAGTAAATAATGAAAAAATTTTTAATTGATGTCATATAGATCATATTCATTTTGTGCAATATACTTTGCTATATATATTATTATATTATATATATATATATATATGTATATATATGTATTATATTATATTATTATTATTATTATTATTATTATTATTATTATTATTATTATTATTATTATTATTATTATTATTATTATATTATTATTATTATTATTATTATTATTATTATTATTATTATTATTATTATTATTATTATTATTATTATTATTATTATTATTATTATTATTATTATTATTATTATTATTATTATTATTATTATTATTATTATTATTATTATTATTATTATTATTATTATTATTATTATTATTATTATTATTATTATTATTATTATTATTATTATTATTATTATTATTATTATTATTAATAATAATAATATTATTATTATTATTATTATTATCATTATTTATTGATGACAAAAAAATACATATTAATAACAGCACCCTCTCAAAATTTTAGTTTAAAAAATATTAAAATCCATAATGCTCCACACTTTATATTTATTTTTATATAATATTTATATAAATAATGCTTAACTATAATTTATTATGTAAAAATGGGATTTGTAGACCACCTTGTATTTATTCAAAGTCACGTGATACGGCCCACCCATATGGTGTAATTTGCGTTAATATTATTAAAGTGTCCATTATATTATTCAAATTGTATATTTAAAATTAAATAAAATTCTAACAACTTAACAAACATTGAGTGTAAGCAAGATTTTAGTTGATACATATACTATATGCACTCGTGTCTATTCATAAATCAATTTACATCCCTTCAATTTGGATTAAAATTCAGACCAATTGAAATATAATTTGATTAGTTGTATGTATAGTCATTGAAATAAATGGCAGAGAGTTGAGAAATGTAAATGTGTAATAAGAAAACTTTTACGTTAATACAATATCAATCAAGAAAAATGGTAAAATATATCAGTTGTTGGTTTTTTAGGTATGATAAAATTAAATAAATATTTTAAGGATTTATTTATTTACCAAATAAAAAAGGTTTACCTATATCAATTCATTTACGTTGAATTCGATTATTTATTTTTTTATCAAAATCTTACAAAAAAAAAATTAACATATTTTTCTTTATGTTTTACTTCGGTTTCATTGGATGCATTTGGCCATAATTTATTTAATCAACTTATGTGTACATTGATGTTATCACAAGTCATTAATTTTTAATCAGATTATTTTTTTAATTTTTTTACTGAAACGAAACATTTTTTATTTAATTAATTGTTTTTGATTTCTACTTAAAACAAATAAAAGGTAATTTGATTATACACCTTACTTTATTTTTCTGATGAAAGTATTACTGACTATTTTCCTTTAAATAACGATAAAAAACTTCTATACCACGTCATCCTTAATTTTATCCATCATCTATCTTTATTATTACGGTCGATTTCTTGTTACCACTCATACTACTAATATTTGCTTAAGGTTATATTTATTCTTCTAGTACGACTGCAATATACTGTCTTTTATTACAAATGTAACAACCCCAATAATTCAGTTCATTTTTTATATTTTTGCAGAGTCTTATAAATGCTTTAATTTTCATTATTCTTTTTGTGTGTCGAAATAACTCCGATTCAAATTTTTCTAATAGTAATCGTATTGTGAATATTGCTAACACCTGCAAAAATACGCCATAACCAGGAATTAGTATTTCTACCTATGTTTCCGAAATTTTTATTCTCGATTCCAATTTAATACACATACAAAATACAAAAAAAGTATACCGTCATTTAAAAGAAATTGTTTCAAGAAACTTGAAGATATTAGAAATGAGGGACATATAACCAATATATCAAACACAGCTGTCGTTCATACCTTTTCCAAGTTAGTCTTTACTTAGGATATTTTAGATATATATAATACAATGAATACTAATAAAAAACGCAATATTTTAAAGGCATAAATACAACATCAAAATCTTTTCTATAACTGTACAAATCATTGGTGTTTACGCGAATATTTATTTCTTTTAACTAACGCAGGTGTAAGAAATAAATAAAATATTATGTCTTTTATTATAATTTTTTTTATTTCTGTAGCAAGTAAATAAAAAGATCTTTCACCTTGAAGAAAATTGACGTGAAATGGAGAAACATTAGTTATTCAAAATTTTCAATCAAGCATTTTATATATTGTGCATATATAATTAATTCGAATTATTTTAATTTTCGATTTATATATTTTTTTCTTTTTTATAAAATATGTTTAGAAATTATGATTATCTTACCTTGAATGAAACTTTGAACATTGCTCATACATATACCTTTTGTTATCACCATAAATGTTATCACATTTTCTTTATCGCCATTGTGCTTTATAAAGGGCTATTTTCATTTTCCTTTTTATATATTATTATTAAGCCCACTGTAACGATCCCAAAAAAAAACTATGTAACTTACTGATTCTCACTGCAAGATATCGTATTAAATCTATTTATAAATATAAGTGTAGTTAAAATTACAGTAAAAGTGTTGATTATTATAACAACAATAAAAATATATAATGGAAATAAAGAGTTATAAAGGAATATTAAACTAGGGTAGATTTTTTGTTGTAGTATTCATCATTGTAATAATAAAAAAACTTTTAGACTTTTTGAGACATATACAGCATTTGCAACATGATATTGATTTTATTTTTGAATCACATATACTGTTCGCATATTTTTAATAAAATTAACTAGTTATTTAATGAAAATATAAACATAAACATTTAATGTAATGGAATTATTAGAATTGATTAAAATATTATAAGATTATATTAAAAAGATTCATCCTAAATTCGATTCATCATAAATTCGAATATATTCAATTCATCCTAAATTCGAATATATTTATTTTGACCTAAAATTATGATATTTAAACTATAGATAAATTTTATTGTGTAAAATAATAATAATATATAAGATATGTGTAAGTTACATAGTTATAAACCAACTCTAGCCAACATAAATCAAAATCATATTAAACATATTTAACAATATTCTGTTTTTCCTGTTTTATAGTTATTGCTGGAGTACATAGTACTTCTTGGTTAAAGAAAAGTAGAATGGATGCGATGTTTACTGTTTGAAAATATAATAATCCGGACATGTACATGACTTATATAACTTGTAAAACATGTTACATCTGTTGGTTGTCAAAGCAGCCCTCTTACCGTGTTCAGGTCTTTTTTAGAAAATGTTGTTAGATTCTCTAAAATGTATATTTATCCCACGCACATATTTTTTAATTGAATTTATTTAAAAAAGACTTTTTCAATTAAAAATAATAATATAAAAAATGAAAGTTAAACAAACCGATTTTTTTAAAAATTACATTCTTTTACAAAAATAAAAATTGATAACAGATTTTATTGATTAGTAATTTTTATAGTCTTTCTTGCAGCGAAATTCTTTTGGACTTATTAACTTATTGTTATAATTTCAAAATCGTTCGATTGAAAATTGAGTTGATTTTTATGAAAGTTTTAGTTTTGACCAATAATTATTGATTTTATAATATCATAATATAACAGATTTATTTTGTTATAAAAAAACATATTCATAGGCAAATATTTTTTATAAAATTATATATTTATAATTTAAAGATTTCTAAAAAAGATATTTAAGCAAAATATTACATAAAATATTTCAACAGTTCTTAATTAAAATTACCTAGCTTTACACTTTTGTGTTACATTTGCTTTAATTAACACTTCTTTTTTATTACATTATACGAACATCAAAAAATACCTCCGATAATCTGTAACTCTTATAAAGTGTAAAATTGCACCGGCTGTTTTTAGCCAGAAAAGAAGAAAAATTCTATCCAAATGTGTCGCCTTCAAAATGACCACCTCGTTTAACTAAATTTGCTAACCCCTTGTTCATTTCAATTATTGTATTAATATATAGCTCTAGCTATCCTATGTTTGAGCATTGGACAATTGTTGTCAGCATCAAGTGGCACCATCTGCTATATTTCCCTAGTTGATGTTTACTATACCATCCTATAGTTGGAAACCTATACAATAAAAACAAATTTTATTTTATCAATAACTGGTTCCGTCTTAGTTTTTGTATTTCGTGGACAGTACTTTGTACACAAAATTTGTACAGGAGTCGTTGCTTCAAGTCTATCCAGTACTACATATAAGGAAAACATGATGACGGTAAGAGTGTAACTGGTGTTGTTGAAAATTTATCACTTCCATAATAATATAAGGTGCTGAAAAAACCTTAATGGGTGGCTACTATTTGCTATAAAATTTTGAATTTAAAAAAAATATAAAATTATTTTTATCATATATCAAATATGTTATAATAGATAAATGCTAATTTGTTGTTTTGTATTAGAAATATAGATTCATTCGTGGCAGACTCATTAAATATTATAGAAAAAATATATTAATCTTTCATTCAAAATGATAATTTATCTTTTTCAACATTTTGTGCAGAAGAATTTTTATTACTATGCTTGAATTTATGAAATTGATATTTAGCAACCATCTTTTGTTCAATCCATTTTTTATATTAAAATTAAACTTTTGATACCTATGATACCACAAAGAAATGTAAAGTTTCTTTGAACCTTTATATAACTTTTTTTTGTAAAACTTTTTTGTTCCTTATATTTTGATCATGACTTCGTCCATTTGTGAATAATGAAGAAGTAAATACTATATACAAAGACTTGTTTTTTGTTGTTATTATTATTATTATTATTATTATTATTATTATTATTATTATTATTATTATTATTATTATTATTATTATTATTATTATTATTATTATTATTATTATTATTATTATTATTATTATTATTATTATTATTATTATTATTATTATTATTATTATTATTATTATTATTATTATTATTATTATTATTATTATTATTATTATTATTATTATTATTATTATTATTATTATTTTTGTACAAAGCTGTAATTACTACTTAGCCACTTCTAACGTACTTTATGTTCAACTGTTTATTAGATTTTTGTGAGCAACAAATTACAAACAAATTAGGTTTACAGTGTATTAAAAGCTTTAAATTTAGTTACTTTCAATCTATCGACAAATATTAGCCAATTGTTTTAGGTGTATCTATTTGGCAAGTGTTTAGTAAGTGTACACATATTAAACCACCCTCTCACACCCTTATAGTCACCTCATTTGAAATTTATTATCAAACATTATGCAATAATTTATTTATATGACTTCCTGGAACGTTTACCTATGCATAATCGTTGCTGTTACAATATTTATCCTTTTAACAAGTGTTATTGTTACTTGTTTTGTATGCGGTGTTTGTATTTTATATTATAATTATATTATTTGTTGGGACTACCGTTGAATGAGTATGATAAAAAATAAACAATATAAACAATGATTTAGTTTCTTTATTTTGGTACTTTTTATTTATTTTGATCTATACCGACGAACGATGTTAAACAGTAAAGCGTAAATAATGCACTTTACTTTATATGTGTATAATATCGGTAATATTTATTTCACACTGTGCACACTACATGTCTACATGCAGAATGTAGAAAATTTTGTATAGATGGTTTTCATGTTTCGAAAAGGGAGTACACCGTTTGGCTTTTTGACACAAAATAACTTTTGTTTTTTACACAAATATTTATTTTTATTTCATATATTTATATATAAGTAAAGTTATAGTGTCTACTACTATAAAATTCTCGTTTAATCTCTATCCAATATAGTTTTGGCGTGAAAAAAGAAAAAGAAAACAAACATATATTTTGCATTTAAAATAAAAAAGTAAGTATTACAGTACAATAGACAAAAGTCAAAGGTACAATAAATTTTTATTATTATAAACATTGGTTGTATATGTTGGTAAAATTTGTATTTAAACTGTATTTTGTTCTTTAATTTTAATTTTAATGTGCAAGAAATTAATAAATATCAATTTAAAAATGATTATTTATATACAAAAAAATTTTAAGTAAAAATTTAATTCTAAACGAACCGTTCTTTATTCTATCAAATACACGTTAATGCTAACAAATGTGATTGTCGTTTTGGGAGAAAATTGATAAAAATAATAATAAAAAACTAACAAAGCATTCCAATTTACTTTATTGCTTTTGTATTTTAACATTTTTTATATTTTATTTGACAGCGTTAGTTAGTTTTCATTTCCTCTGCATTTTTTTTTAATTGGTTGCATTTTGCATTTACACATTCCGATTTTTATTTGTTTTCGTTATTTTAGTTCACCGTTCGATGTATTTTTTCGATTTTGCAATATTAATTTGTTTTGTATAGTTTTTTTTTTCACATGTTATTTATATTCGTTCCAAGTGGCTTTTGATGAGCAATCGTTTATATTTTGCGTTTAATTGTTTAAGAGTGAACGGAGCAATCTTGGTAAAATATTTTTACCAAGATTTGTAATTATGATAAAATATTTTTGCTATGAGGTGATTTTATGATGTCTCACTTCATATTATTTTCTTTCATTTTTTTTGTAAAATACTTGTAATATATAAATACATATAAATTTCTTAAAAAGTTTTACTTCGTATGGTACTAAGTATAACAATATATTTGAGATGACATTTTAAATTATTAGAATAACACATAAACATTGTAAAATCAATTGTTCTTATTTACTTGAAATTAAATAAAACACATGGGTTCTCTTTTTTTCTTTAAAAAAGTACTCAATAAGACGCGTATTTAAATTTTTATAATAATATGCATAATATGATTTTATTTTTATATTGTAAAATTTTGATTATTGTAACGGATTGTTTGAATTTATAATTGTAATTTTTATTTTCCAAATAATTAAGAATTCAAATAATTACTAATATGTATAATATTGCATTAATTAACTATTTAATGCTTTTTTAAATAATTTTAATTATTAATACAAAATAGTTTAATTTGTGCAACTGGTTTTTTATTATTTATTTAAAACTGCATTTTATATCTTATTAGTTATAAATAATTGTTTATTAAAATTAAAAAAGTCACAAGATACAGAAATAAATTAAATATTCATGTCATGCATTTGTCCTTTGACTTTTTAAAATTTTATATATAAAATAGCAGATATTTCCTTCGGTGTATGTAAAGAACGCTGGGGATACTACTTTATTTCTGTTTTATTCACCTCTTTATTCTATTTGTAAAAATAACATTGTGAATTTATTTAGTGAACCATTCTGATGTCAGTAATATGATTTGCAAGTTTTGGTTGTTGTTTAATATTTTTTAACAACATACATGACAACTTCCTAGACAAATAGTTAGCATGATTTAACAATAACTTTTAAATGGAGAAGGTGTATATTATTTTAAATTGAATTTTTATATACACAAGTACAATACGTGAACATTTTTATATCCTTAATATACAATTCTAGGTAAAATTGAAAAAAATCTAATATGTCAGTTATTTCTCATATATTTGGCATTTTTAGTTATTTATGTGAGATAAATTGTCTAACCTGGCATTTCTACCTATTTTTTCAGAATAATAAAATCGTTTCTCAATTTTCATATTAAATCCCCAGAGATTAGTTTTTCTATCGCCTATCGTTATCAAAACTATTTTATTAGGTATAATGTGATGTGTTCTCTTATATATATTTCTGAAATTTATGGCACATGTATGACAGTGTATTTTAGAAAAAATACACAAATTTTTAAAATTTTGTTTTAGTTTATTTTTAAATTATTAATCTCTAAAACAATCAATATTTTTTAAAATACAATAACGCGTATAAGAATATTTGCGTTTTCTAAATTCTAAGGTAGACTCTAAGAATAGTATATATACTATATTATTTAGTAATTCTTAAAAATTTGTTTTATTATTTATACTTTAATACGTATATTGTTATTGTGTGGAATATGCACATATTTAAATCAAATATATTGATGATGTCGATGGATAAATACCCCAGAGTATAAATTATGGACAGCTGTTGAAAGGAATAAACATGGATTTTAATATTTTTTTTTCTTGGTAGTATGATAAAATTATATAAAGTACGCACTGATATAGGTAATTCGTTATTGCTGCTAAACAACTTAATGGTATTAAATTTGTATTATAGTGTATTTTTTACAAAAAATTGTTTTTAATAAATTTATCTGTGACTATTAATTTCATAAAGCTTTTAATTAGTTTCTAATAATTAATTTATTTTAAGAGATGAGCATAACAATTTAATCTAGTTTTATAATTATAATTACATAACATAATTTTTTACTATTACAATCTTTTTGTTTCCTCTACGACATTTTAAAACGTGATTTAATTAAAATATATGCAATTATTTTCTTTAATTAAGAAATAAAATAATGCACTTATGGATTTAAAAAATATATAAACAACGAAACACAAAAGAATATTAATATAATGTTAAGTATTATAATAATATTAAAAAAAGAAGAAGTAAAGAAACAAGTTTAGATGTTTTGTTTAGTTCACTGAACATCTCTATATAATTTAGGATAAAAATAATCAAATGGTAAAATATATGAAAGAAAAACAAGCAACGCAAGGTGGATTTAATGTTATGTGGGTGACTCCATCAGTTTGTTTTGTCGTTTTTTATTTCTTGTATGATAGGTTTAGCCTTAGAATAGAGTATAATAGAAAATTTCAATGAAATAAAATATGATAGATCAGTGGCGTGCCCAGGATGTGTAAAATATTTGTGTGTCCAACTGCAAATTTTTGATAAAAATAATTATTATTATAATAGATACAATAAGATATAATATAATAGATACAATAAAATTTGCAAGAAAATATTAATAGCAAGAATATATGTATAGTATGCAATACACAAATTATATCTTTTAAATAGGTATTACCATATGTGGTATTTTAGAATTGTACAACTCTGGAAAACTGTAAAAGAATTTGATTAATGACTTTACCGGTGTGTCATCGTACATTCATGTTTCGTATGGTGAGTGTGCGTACACATAGTGTGCCTTTTTGTATATGCTTGTTTTATATTGAGTTCATAAAAAAGATTCTTCGTTTTTTAAACATAGTAATACTCTCGCTTTAAGAAATAATATCCATTGTTAGCTTATGTCTATGAAAAATCAAGGTATACATTGAAGGAAAATATATATATCCAATAAAAATGTCATCCTTTATTATCAGCAAAAAGAATGAATTTTCAGAATAAAAAGGCTGCAAAAGATTTTGCAATAAAGATTTACCTTACCTTTTTATATATTTTTTAAAGACCGTTTTGTCAGCTTAAAATCATACTGAAATAGAAGTACAAAAAATCAATCAAAATAATCGCTTTGCCATAAAACATGAATAAACAGAGCACAATGGACATAAAATTTAATATCAATCAAGTTTAATTTTACTGCTATTAAAAGTTATGTTTTTCTATCGTTTATAAAAATGTTTATATATTTTATATGGAATAAATATTAGTGTTTTTCTTAATTATATATTAAGTAGTTCAATGACAAATAGTTAAATATACTATAATGGCGTCAAAGTAGTAAAAAGTACTGCTTAATAAAAGCTGTTAAATTCGACCAATACAAATGGAACAAACAAATAAATACAATTTCCACTTAACTTTCCACTTTTGTGTACCGTAATTTTACTCCTGTTCGTTTGCTTTTAGTATTTTACGTTTTTTCATTATTTTATTTTTTCTTTTTGCTTTCCTTTATAAAACAGACCAGATAGTTTTATTTTCTTCATTTTATTTGTTTGATTCCTTTTCATTTGCTTTCATGGTAGCTGTTGGGCTTCCCATTGCGAGACTAGTGCCCGCCAGCCTGGAGCCAGTATTCTCCTCACATCTTTATTATCTTTTTTTCTTGTTATATATATAACTATCGTCAATGTATTTATATTTCTGATTTTCTCCAATCTTTATACCAACTTTATTTTACCCTAATAAAGTGTTTTTGTTTCGTTATCAAAAAGTATTTGAACACTGTTTGGTAAATTTCAATTATTATATGAATTATAATACTTATTGGACGTTACCAAAAATAAAATTATTACATTACTTATTGACTATACTTTTCTTTTCTTTTTTTATTGAATTTAAGAAAAATATATTCTTCGTCAAACATTCTATTAAGGCTGTATGCTATGTTAATTTTGTAATATTAGTTATTAAACATAATATGTTTTATTTTATTTTTAATGATTTTTGCAGCCAAATTACATTATTATAAGGTGTAGTTATTATTAAATAATTATTTTTAATTTTTTCTAACAGTATGTACAATGTAACTAAAAGTTTTCTTGATATATTTTCGTTTTTTTTTTATTTAAAACTATTAAAATTATTACTTATATTATAATAGATAATAAAATTTTTGTTTATATTTTTTTAAGTGAAATAAGATTTCAAATTAAAGTTCTTCAACAAAATATAAATTTAATATTTAAAAAAATGGGCTAATTTTATATGGAAGAAAATTCTATATTAAACAGAAATTATTTATTTACTTATTGATCTTTGATTATAACTGAAATTATTAAATAAAATATATTTTTACTTTACTTAACTGCTAATAAATGATTACAAAAAATAATATTAAAATTTTAAAGTGACATTTTTTTTTTTTAAATACAATATATTTGTACTGATTTTATATCGGAGGCGAGTGAAAGTTTTTATGAAATGAAGTTCTTTTGGTATAACACTTTGCTGACGAACCATATCAGAAATAAGCAGACAAAAACATATATAATAAATATAAATAGAGCAAAAAAGCAGGAGATATAATTATGTCCATTTGCCCCACCACAGACTTTTTTGTACAATTTTATCCACCTTTTGCCTTTTTATACTATTATGCTTTGCCATGAAGAGGCGCTATATAAAAGAATTGCCCACCCTTCGATTATGATGCTTGCTACGATTATATTGCCGTTGGTTTTCTTGATGTCAGCTCTTATTTCTTGGTTTAATTTTGTGAGTACTACGTTTAAGGTGAACTTTTGTCGTTTATTGAGAAAAATATAACTAAAAATGCTAAAGGTTATCGAGCATAAGGTGATTATATCCTCCATGTTAGATATATATGTATAAGAATCAAATATATATATATATATATATATATATATATATATATATATATATATATATATATATATAGATTCATATAACATTTATATTTTTCGGTTGTCGTGTATGTAATCATATATAAGAAAACGAAATAAAAACAATCTCACACTAAATTTAACACTAAGTAAAACAACAATTTTTTTATAAAAGAATTGGTGGTTCAAAAGTAACAATAATTGTACACAAGGTTAGCAATATTTTTTTAATCAGAACGTCGCTTGTTTTTTAAGAAAACTAGAGCAGAAAAACTTAACCAAAAATATTAAATATTTGTGAAATGTTTGAAATTTGGTCTCCTAATTAATTCACATAATAATATTTATTATATTTGTTTTTCGTTTTCTATAATTTTATTGAGAATTTGAAAAATATTCTACTCTGTATTAAAAAAGGTTATCAAGCCCTGTAGAACTCTTAAATTTGTCGGACAATAGCCCGTTGTTTTGTTTTGCTTATAAGCTCTGAGTACTATTATGCTCTTAGCTTTCTATTTTCGTATATTTGGTTTTATAAGTGTATTTTATTTTTCTCACATACAGGAAAAACTTTATTAAAGACCATTTAGGCGAGGTGAAAGATAAGAGACAATTTTGTCAGATTTTGGTTATACAAAAAGCAAAAGTAATAAAGGTATGAAAAAACAAAAACCTTTTTCCACTTATAACATAGAGTTTTATGAACTATAAACTGTACAAAACAGTTTATTTAGTTAAATGGAAAAATATTGATATATAAAAATAATGAAACTTTATGATATATACATATTAGTAAATTTCTAGAATTAATTAAAAATTGATAAATTATTACTTTTTATACATAACTGTAATTAGAATTTTAGAAATTTATACAGGATAGTTGATGTAAATAATATTAGAATAATTCACTGAATATTTTTCATGATTGTATGAATTCCATATTGCATTGAGAATAATGAGCTCAATTTTAAATGGTTAGCATACGGTTGTAGTTCAAATATATTTTAAGGTGATTTGTTATTTACCAAATACCTTATTTTGAACAATTGTTATTATGGTTTTCAATTTTTACTTAAACATAAAATGTAATTTGCTTCTTTATTTGAAAGTTTATAGAAATAAAAAGATTTATTTAAATGTATTCAGTTATATCTTAAGTATAAACTAAATTATTTTCAAATATTGACGCATATAATTAATAAAACAGAAAATAAACAAGTAATATGAAAAAGAAATTTATTTTCATTTACATTTCAAAAGTTAGTTGTTTTTAAATTACATTAACTTTAACCAATCATTTTGCTATTTAATTCTTTAAACCATTTTATAATATTATTCATAACACTAATTTAAAAAAAGTAGATGTTACACATTAAAAATTAATGCATTTCGAGATAAGATTAGTAATGAAAAGAAAAATTAACAAAATTATTATTTAAATAATTCTTTCCTTAAATTCATTCATTATAATTTATTACCTTTCATAATAATTAACGAAAAAAATTAAACCTAACTAATTCTAATTGTTTAAAGTTCGACGTTTCTTTTCGATGTTTGGCATTAAATAATTTAAAATTAATTTAATTCGTAATTATTATAAGTATATATTTTGAACAAATATATATTGCAAAAAAATGTATTCAGTAAATACTATAAACATTAATATTAATTTGTTTATTAAATTATATGCATTCAAAAACAGAAGCAATTAATAGAAGATATAGTTTGAGGTTAAAACAAGTAGCGAGGTAAAGTGAATCTTGATGTGTGATTACGACAAAAAATTAATAACTGTTATCATTTAAGTTTACTATTAAAAGTCCAACAAAAATAATTGAAGAAAAAACTAACAAAATGAAACATCTTAAAAAAAAATTGAATTATATCAATTAAAAATGTATGCTGGTATGAATTCCTGATAATGATGACACTACACACAATCTTGTTTTTAATTCAAAATTTTAAAATTTGTTTATTTCTAATTTGTATTATAGATATTATGTATTGGATTGCTTTATAAAGGTGCTTTTTTAAACTCGTGAAGTATTAATGTGTTTTAATTCAATGGCAATAAAATAATTTCAAGATAATAAATAATTTTCAATAAATTTAATAAGTAATCAATGCTTTAATTCAAAATTATAAGTGCATACTCAAAATTGCTTAATGCCAACTATTTTAAATTACCTATATTTATGGCTTTAGAATTTAAGTAAGTTAAATGATTTATGTAGTAAAATATTGTAAAGTATTTTTAATATTCATATATTTTAAATAAGATCAAATTCGCTTTTTTTTTATTCATATGCTAAATCATTTGAACATAATATGAAAAAAAAAATTATTAATTAACCAATAAATTTCCAGTATCAATATGCCTTGAAATTATACTATTACTTTTTATAAAATAGTTTATGTAATCAGTGATGTAAATTAATAAAAATTAATATTATTTAATAATGATTTAAATAGTTACAATTTTAGTTATTTAAATATGTATACTTTGCTGTTACAATTTTTAAATTAGTTTAACACACATTTTTATTTAAATTTTATTATGTATGATGTTTTCATTTAAAAAATACAGAATAGGTTTAGATTTTGAAATTTAATTTAAATTTGGTGAAAATACCGTTTTTCCATTTACTTTTAACTAAAATATTAATAATAAATTATTTTAATATAAATGTTAACTGTATATCAGCATTTTAATATTCTTAGTTAAATTTGTAATGTTAGTAAAAGCACTATAGTACAAATAAAAATCAATGCTTCTTTTTGACTGTTAACAACATACATTATTTCAAAAAAAAAAAAGAAAAAGAAATATATTCGCATAAACAAATGTGGTTTTATTTTACTGCAATATAACATTCGATTCGCACTAAAAGAAAAAAATGTTTCACCGCAAAACGAACAGACGTTATCACACGTGTTACTGAGGTGACATTGTCGTATCATCCCTCCATTTAGAATACCATAAATTTTATTTTCGTTTGTGACGATGGTCTCGCGCATTTATTATTGTATTTGATTTTAGTAAATCGATTTTTTTTTATAAAGTTCAAATTTTCTATTGGAGATATTTATTTACGCAGTTCCATCTAAAATAAAATTACTGGAAAGAAAAACACATGTTTTGTTCGCTTGTTGCTATCTTTAAACATTAATAACAATTTGTTATTGCTACACATATGAAAGTATTGCATTTATGCTGACGTGACCATTTTGAAATAAAATATATAAGCAAACGGATAAAATTTGCCGCGTTTTATATGTTCGCTGAAAATGTATGCAATTAAATATGTATTGCTAAAAAATAACACGTATTTTATTTTAATGTCATGCGTGCCTAGTGATTCGATTCCTTATTTAATTTTTGTTAGGTTAAATGGAACTACTAAAAACTAATAGCAGAAAAAATAAAGATGTAACAAAAAAGTGTAAATTCTTTCAGTTCTCTATCGAATGTATAATTTATATTATTCTAAATACTCATCACTATGTGGTTTTTAATAATCTTTATTTTATTGAATTTAATAAATACATATATCCTGCGGTAGGTATAAGAATGTGTCTTTAACACTCTCAAATATGTTATTAAAATAGGGGTGTTCAAAAGGTAATATAAGGGTTCAGTATGATGTAAATCAATGTTATGTGTATTCTAATAACTGTTTTCTACCTTAGGCGTCTTTGTTTTATTATTATTTTCTTAAACACCTATTGTCGTAGTTATACTTGAATGAAATTACGCAAGACATTAAATGTACCTTAATTTTCATACCCTTATTTATTTTATGAACAATATTTTAGGTTACTTATCTTCATAAATTTTATCTCATTTATAGTAGTAAACATATTTAAGAAAAATAATTTTTTCCATATATTTTTTTTTTAAGTAATTAGAATTTGATAAACATTTTTGTTTATTGATTTATTTGACAACACATCATTTACCTTGATTTAATTTGCAACATAATGCTTTAATTTTTCAATACATTTAGATATTAATTTAGTTTTTTTTTTGTCTGGATTAGTTTGCTATGCATTAAATAAAAAATGTTTTTTTGTGTATACAATTAAAATTGTAAAGTTTGAAAAAAATATGAAAAGCACAGATTCTTAAAATCAATTTATTAAAAATAAATACATAGATTGTGATGCCACTTTTCATGAAGCTACAAATGCGGGCAATAAAGTTAAAAGAGTCGTTACAGCACAGTAGAATTGTACAGAACACCATATATTTATATAAATAAATTATATTTTACTTTTTTAATTTAATTTTATGTGGTACTCTTAAGTTATTAAATTAACTTATGTGCTGCCCACCGCATTTCTTTCCTTTCTATTTCTACTTCATAGTACATATTTTCCTTACCGACGTTGTTGGTCTCTGCTTTTTGGTTGCCTTTTATTACAATTGTACATGAATATATATATATATATATATATATCTATATATACGTTATTGTTGGATGTTACAGTGGTTTGGCTGTTAATTTTTCTGCCCAATGTTGTCTCTCTTGTCATTATAATTTGCGACCTTTTACCATCATCCACATTGCTGTCAGTTTTACTGTAGTTATGTATAATTGCACCGGGATTTCTCTTGACCGCATATGACTGAACTACAAAGATACATACATATTTCTTTATCCTTTTAGTAGCATATAAAGCTAGCATGATTATTTGCTGAAACAATTTACTAGTGTCAATTTATTTACTTCGTCTGTTTCTATAAATTTTGGTATTGTAAGTCTTGATATAAGCATAAGTCAAAGCATATGTTAAACAAAGTACAAAGAGGACACTACTTGAAAATTAGATTTTTCTATTACGAAAAGATAAGGTTTTTTTATAATATTTTAACATTATTTTATGGTTAAATTCAATAATCAAATGTGCGTGACAACCGTATGATTTTATATTTAACCAACTTTATCCGATTTTTTTATAGATCTACTAGTACGCTGTGGACACAGCATATTTATAATATAGTTGAGATGAATTTTAACAAAATAAATAATGCTTTTAACTTCTCTTACTTACTCCGGGTATTGATAAAACAACAATAATAATACAACAACAAAGGAAAGATATACATCACCTTTTAATCCATTTGTCCAATAGTAAATAAAAACATATAAATCAGAGTGTTCACGTTCAATGCGTAAAACTCAGATAAATCTTCAAAACATAAAAAAGAAACAAATGATAAAATAAAATATAAAAGCCAAAAAATCAAAAACTTACTATCTAACGTAACATTCACTTTCCTGTATTTCTAGTACTATTATCAATAGATATGTCCTCCTACAAAAATTTGTAGTTACATTTTCGACCTATAAGTTTTTCATGCTTATTCGTAACGTTTTCAGAGTTTCATTTTATTTATATTTTAGCTATATGTTATATATGATTATATTATACATATATATATATATATATATATATATATAAATGTGATACCATTGATGTCCAGTTGTGTTTAATTTGATTTTTTGTGATTTACTAAAAGTTACCAAATAAAGACGATTTTTATAATCCTTTTTAAAAGTTTCGATAAACGATGCAAAATTTAAAAATAAAAAATAACCATATAATTTTACTAAAATAAAGCACACACTTTTTTATTGTTTCTATAGAATAATCTAACCTCCATCAAAACAAAATACAAAAGTATTATTAAATACTTACAGGACAAAAAAGGTACTTTATATTTTTATTCCCCATTCTTTTTTCAATTCTTAAGGCGTGAATATGAAATTATTATAGAGTGTGTTTGACAATAGTGAAAATATGTAAAAAAAATTAAATTAAAAGAATAAATATAAAAAAAAATTAGACGCAGATGGTCGACATAATGCAAGATTCACTATATTGTCCCTTATATAATTGTAAAAACGACATCGTCTCTTTATAATATATCTCCCAAATAAGGTGTTTTTATGCTGTCTGTGTGTAACTCGATGCTTAAAATTTAACTTTAACAGAGAATTCGAAATAAATAAAAGAAAATTCATTTAAATAAATATTGAGGACGAGACAAAATTAATTTGTGATTAAATTTTCCAAACGATTGAATATTTGTTTTTAAAAATCTATTGAAAATCATTTCAGAATTGCAAAAATCTTATTATGATAAAATTAATCGAATTATTTCTGTGCTATCTTAAAATAAACTTTTTATAAAACAAACCTGTTGCTTTGTAATAAATTAATTTATAAAAATTTAGAATTGTTAGATTAACTTATCAAAACTAACATGTGACATTTTTTAATTTTTAGAAATCTCACTGAAAATATTTTTATTTTAGAAGCAGATGTATTAAAAAAAAGTTTGTTATTTTTATATAAATATTGTGTTTTAATAATAATATATTTAAAATAAGGTGCACTATTTAAATGGTTTTGTAATAAATAAATAATAAAATTTAAAAATATATGAAAACATTTTATATTTTATTTTAAATTTACTAGAAATATATTGTTTAATTTATTATGGATATAAATTTGTTTAAGATTGAAGGTAAACTCTTAAATTCATGTTATGGATACATTATTCTATGAAAATGTTTTAAAAAATGATATATATTAAATTATCGTTTCTAATATTAAGCTAAACGACGAAAACGACTATTTGTTGTGTTTCCTTTTTCTATAATTTTTTAATTAAAATGTTATCAAACTAAAATGTGATATATTTTTTGGTTACTGTATTTTTTTGTTATTTTAAATTGTATGTATTTTTCTTTTCGGTACATACATTTTATCGATTAAGCATAATAAGTTTGACTATAGTTAATAAATATAATAAGTATAATAAGTAAAATAAGTTGTTCATTGAAAAGCTTAAGGTATACCGAAAGATACTACTTGAACAGCTTATTTTTTATTCTTTTTTGAGTTTTTGTATTATGAACACTTGAGATTTTCGTTTGAATTTTTATTTAATGTATAATAGAAAAGTCTTTATACTTATCTTAAAACATTTTTCATGAAATAATCATATATTTAAATTAAAAAAAAAATTTATTGTTCGACATTTTAATTCTGTGTAATTTTTAACAGTGTAATTTTAAATACGTTTACAACAGATTAATTTCTTTTAATAAATGGAATAAAATATATTTATTTTTCTTAATAAAATTATTCTTATTTTTTTTTATTACGACGTGAAGTCGACCTGTGAATAGCTTTGAGCTACCATGTCAATTTATAGGATGGGATGTAAGATATTTGTGGACATTGGTCTTAAAGGATTGGATATTAAATTGGTTTGGGAACGCACACGCTGGTAAGGCGTTCCATTTCTTTGCTGTACGAGTAAAGAAATCGTTTTGGAACTTCGATGTTCTTATCGTACTTAAGGTTACCGCTCGACCGTGGGTGGTAGTACCAGCCTTTGCTTCTCGTACACGTTTTTCGCGCGAAGGCATTATTTCGGAGACCTCTTTTGAACAATGTCCGTAACTATATTTAAAAAATCGTGAGGTCTAATTTATCCGTGATTTCGGGATTATTTATTAATCGTATGGCCCGGTTTTGTACCCTATCTAATAAAACTAAGGTGGTCTTTGCCGCAGCGCCCCATACATGACAACAATATTCCATACACGGCCAAATGAAAGATTTATATATGAGACAGAGTTGCTGCGCGTTAAAAAATGACTTGCAACGATACAAGAAACCTAATTTTTTTGAAGCTTGTTTCGCGATACTCATGACATGGTCATGCCACAGCAGATTTAATGAGATATTTACACCAAGATGACTCTTTTTCTAGTAGAATTCATAATAGTATTATTCATAGTAGTATTCATAAAATATGACCTGGGATACGGATAGCCAAATGAAAATAGCAATAATATAGTTTTAAGTAATTGGGATTAACCAATGGGTTACTTACAACCTTTCAAAAGTGCACTATGTATGAAAAATAATTTACTAGACGCGCAATGCTCAGTTGTATTAAATACATATCTTAAAAAAAGTTCAATAAATATAAAAATAATATATAATACAGTTTTATTGTGTAATTATCAATTTTTTAAATTATTCCCATTTTATATTTAAAAATATAATTATTTAATATCATAATATAAAGTTTTTTTAATTATCATCATTTTTAATATATATTCCTATTAAAACTTAACTTTCTTAAAAAATTATTCCAATAGTGATGAGAAAATAATGATCTAATAGAATATTTTACATGGCCTTATTAAGGTATTTTAATTTATCAAAAACAGACTGTTTCATAACTATATATAGTAACATAAAATATATGTAACAATTAACTCTTTTTTACTATTAATGAACTCAGAAGTGAACCTAGTAGAACATTCTCCGAAGTTAATATTGTCCTCATTTGCAACATCTACCTGAACTTTATAACCTTAAAAACGTACATTTAAAAGAAACAATTTTGACATATTTTAAATTGCATAATAATAAATGAATACTATATACTACTACTACTACTATATACTATTATTATTATTATTATTATTATTATTATTATTATTATTATTATTATTATTATTATTATTATTATTATTATTATTATTATTATTATTATTATTATTATTATTATTATTATTATTATTATTATTATTATTATTATTATTATTATTATTATTATTATTATTATTATTATTATTATTATTATTATTATTATTATTATTATTATTATTATTATTATTATTATTATTATTATTATTATTATTATTATTATTATTATTATTATTATTATTATTATTATTATTATTATTATTATTATTATTATTATTATTATTATTATTATTATTATTATTATTATTATTATTATTATTATTATTATTATTATTATTATTATTATTATTATTATTATTATTATTATTATTATTATTATTATTATTATTATTATTATTATTATTATTATTATTATTATTATTATTATTATTATTATTATTATTATTATTATTATTATTATTATTATTATTATTATTATTATTATTATTATTATTATTATTATTATTATTATTATTATTATTATTATTATTATTATTATTATTATTATTATTATTATTATTATTATTATTATTATTATTATTATTATTATTATTATTATTATTATTATTATTATTATTATTATTATTATTATTATTATTATTATTATTATTATTATTATTATTATTATTATTATTATTATTATTATTATTATTATTATTATTATTATTATTATTATTATTATTATTATTATTATTATTATTATTATTATTATTATTATTATTATTATTATTATTATTATTATTATTATTATTATTATTATTATTATTATTATTATTATTATTATTATTATTATTATTATTATTATTATTATTATTATTATTATTATTATTATTATTATTATTATTATTATTATTATTATTATTATTATTATTATTATTATTATTATTATTATTATTATTATTATTATTATTATTATTATTATTATTATTATTATTATTATTATTATTATTATTATTATTATTATTATTATTATTATTATTATTATTATTATTATTATTATTATTATTATTATTATTATTATTATTATTATTATTATTGGTAGGTAAGTGGTTGTATATATATTTATATATATTAGTTCAAAAAAAATGTCTTAATTATTTATTAAAAAATAATTAGAGCATCTTTTATAAAATATTTTCAAGAGATTTTTTGTTTTATGATGTAATAAAAATGCATTGATATGTAAACATTGATTATTATTTTTAGACTTTTAAATAAAACATTTCAGTTAATATCTTTTCCTTTATTTTTTTAAACATACTTCTATTACAAAAAAAACAACATTTTTAAACTTATATATAACTATATGACAATGAAAAAAATAAATAGAAACGGTTTAAATCAAAGGTTTGTTATAATTATATTATAATTATGGAATAATATAAGTAAAATAACATTTATTTATTGATGAATACTCTGAAAAATATTAACGTTATTAAATTTTGTTTGAATATGTGACTTATTACTAAAAACACAAGCAAAATTAAGTATAGACAAAATAAATATAGAAACTCAAAAGAATTTTTGGAGTTAAATCTGAAAATTTCCACAGCATCAGCTAAAGAATAATTATATTTTAAATTTAGAAATACGAAATATACTTATTCGATAGATATATCGTTTTTATTAAACTAATTTTTTTCTTATAATTGTAATATATGTAATTATCTCATATAAAACCTTAATGACAGTGTAAAATTTAGTTAATTTTTCATATATTTTTTATTTAAATGTATGTCAATAACTTATTTTTAATTAATTTGATTTTCTATTAACTTTTTTTATAGTATGAAAATAGTAGCTCACTTAATATGTTTCAATATATAAAAAGAGGGTGTATCTCTGTAGAGGTTACACGGTATGTGGTGAAGACTTTTGATGACATTTGGGATCTAGAGACTTTTGCCTTATTACTTACTAGAGATGGTTATTTGACTACCTTACTACTACTTTTAACCCAAAAAAGAAAAAAGATTTATTTGTATAACAATTCTGATTAAAAAGAAAAATTATATGTACTACTGTATTTTACAGTTTTGATAACTCACGTTCACAATAATATCAAACTGCTTCGTATGACATTCACATCTACAATTATTGTGTTAATACATTTTTGTTTTCTTTTTTGAATTATTATATTTTCTTTCAAACAAAAATAAAGTAAATTAAAACCGATTATACACCAATTGAATAAGTAAATTCTCGAAAATAATTTTTTTATTAAAAAAAACATTTAAGTGATAAGTAACGTTTTTAAGTAAGTTTGTTTTTTAGTAGTTTTTCAGTTAAAAATTTGGCAAAGTGGAGCTTAGAATTCAATTAATTAAATACTAATTTAATTAATACTAAATAGATCTATACATATTTAATTGTAAGTATTAATACTTTATAAATTTAATTATTTTTGATGTTAGAAATTTTATTATATATATTTAATTTTACCTTAAATCTGCTACGTTTTATTATTTACTTGATTATTGTATTTTCTAAGGGGTGCTATTGTGAAAAAAAAAAATGTTTATAAATATTTTATTTTAAGTACAATTTTATAACAATACACTTTATTAATATGCAAAAGTCTTGTTTTTGTAAGGAAAATAAAAATAAATAAAATGAGCACAGGTGTTCCCAATCAAATATATTTGTATTTCTTGAAATGTTCAGAAATATACAGAGGTTGCATTAAAATAAAAACCCTTTAGAATTGTTATCCTATATGTATACACTATATTTGTATTATATAAAGAAGATAATAAGTTTTTTAAAAAAATATTTTAATTTGCTATATTATCATGAGTCTAAGAGCTTTGGTATTTATAAGACTTATTTCTTAACACTAAATTGTATTTAAAATTTTATTGGAACTAGTGATATACATATATAAAATAATGTACGAAAATATACTATAAAATGTTAAATGACAATAACAAAAGGTATACAAATCACAATTTACCTAAAAATGGGCAGGCAAATATATACATTTTGTTTGACAAAAAGAAATAAAACACGTATCAAAAAGCCACAAAGTAACATCTACAATAACAACAATACCAAAGTCTATTTTCATTTTATAAATTCATTTTGATCGCGCTTGTAAAACCAAATATGTATTTTACTATACATATAATTTATTTACATAAACCAATTCATATATATAGATATATATATATATATATATATATATATTTATAGACTGTAAATAAGGTTGGCACAGGTGTTGCCTTTTCCTGCTATGTAGAAGTTTTCGGTTAGCAGATTCAATTTCAATTCCATAACAATACCACATTGCTTGGTTTTTTGTTACTATTCTTTTAAAACAGTAGAAATAATCATTTTAACACAAAGAACTGTTGTTCTGCAATAATATTAAATTTTAATAAAGTTAGCTTTACATTATTTTGTCATTTTTTATTCCGTGTCAAGCATTTTTTGCATTATCATTGAATGAATCTCATACAGTTTTGTTTTGTTTTTGAATTATAATATAAATATCATCAAATGTATTTCCTTATAAATTTTTATAAATAGCGTCAGATTGCATTTAAAAGTAAATAATTATAAATTTTACTTAAATATGGTTTAGCCGACTTCACAAAAAATATTTGAACTAAATGAAAAAATGTAAAAAATATAATTAATAATTGTATTTAGTTCATAAATAATACTTAAATATGTTAAAATCATAAAGCATAATGCTTTGTTATGTATTCGGTATAAGATTTTATTTTTAAATCAACAAAATACTCATAGCAAATATATAAATGATTTACATTTTACATATTTATGTAAATTGTCAGTTTCAAATCTTCAATCTTGATTTATCAGTTTATTTTAATTTACTAAAAAATATTATTTGTTTCTTTATCTTACTTTAAATATGCTATAATTTTATCTTAAACATTAAAATATATAATAATATAAATGCATTTATTAGAAAATATTATTAGTGATAAGGTGTTGAAAAAGTACTAAATTAAATGTGTAAAAAATTCTCTATGCATACATGTAATATAATTAAATTTGCACAACAAACTGGATATATTTAATTTAAATATTTATTTATTTTTATTTTATTTAAGTTCTAGTTCTAGTTTATTTTCGTATTCATTTAGATTTTTTCATTTATAATATATTAATATTTTGGTTTTTGCTGTATTTTGATTTTTATTTTATGAGGTAACATAATTGTTGGGCCACCCAGACATAAAATTTATAGTTCCTTTGAGAAATTAGTATAATTAAAGTAAGTGGAGTTATAATAAAAATTAAACTTAGTAAGATGAATGAATTATTTATCAAATTTAATAATATAGTTTTATTGTTAAACAAAGAGATATATTATTCTTAAAATTCTTGATTTTATTTACAATGGCAGGAAATTTTTTTTTCGTAATTAATTTTTAGAAAATAAATTAACTTTGCATATTTACTAACACATATTTTAAAATAAAGGTTAAGCATGTTCAAAATAAGTTGTAAATTTTAAATATTCTAAGAATAACAATATTGAAAATATACTTTGGTTGCCTTTTTATTGCTTTTATATAAAAGAATGAAAACAACTAAAAACTAATTTTGGTTGTACAATAATATCTTTTTTATTAAGTTTAAATTTAAATTTATAAAAAAAATAATTGATTTTTTACTTGTGTTAAGTAAAATAATAATTTTAGTAATGACATTATTTTTATTTAAATATTAAATACCTTTATGATGATTATTACTGTCTATATAAATAATATACCTAAATCTTAACATTTTGGTTAAATTTTCTATATTTTACAATTAGGACAAGTCAAAAGATCATAAAATGAAAATGACTAAATATTAATTTTATGAATTTTTATATATAGAGAGGTTAAATTATATATACGAAGGTGCTGTTTTTATTTCATTAAACAACGACAATGTCTGTGGTGGTATTGGTTTTAATGGCGACAACTATAACTATATATAATATATACATATACGAACAATAAAACAAAACCAAGGGAAACGGTCTCGGCTGTGGCGGCAAAGAAACGTAAAGATGGCGAGGTAGATATGCAAATGATATTTATGCAAATATATATATATATATATATATGTACAAGTGGAGGCGCCATAGTGATTCAAGTATTTTATTGCTACTACTGCCACGGTAATAAATTTTCTCACCTTTTTTTTGCTGTTTCTTTTCTATATATTTTTTACTGAGTACGTTTACAAATATGTCTAAGTAATGTTTTTATTTAACATTTTACTTCTTGTTCATTTGCTGTTGTAATTTTTTCTTAGTATAATTTTATATGTATATTATATTCCTTATTATTTTTCTAGTTTAAATATCAATTGCGAGACTTTTTTCAATTAAATCATAATAAAGCCTACGATGATAAAAAAAAATGTTAAATATATTGAAAAAAAGTAACAAATGATTATAACTATACTATCATACAAAAGACGTTGTTAACGCATGACGTGATTTGTTTATTTTTAAATAAAATAACGTAAGAACATTTTATATCTTAATTACAATTTTTATAACTTAAATCAATGGCATTTTTGCATTTAATGAAAAACTGAAATAACTTATTAATTTTATTATTTATATTATAATTTTTATTTATTATATGTATACATTACTATGTGATAATAAGTTTTATATAATTTATAAATCAAATATAATTAATGAATGTAGAGCTAGATTATCATCACTGCTCGTACTCTGTTAATGATCTTGTATAAATGCTGCCTAATTAGCAAGTGTAAAATGCACATTCTAATTTAAACTTGTCTTCTTAATATATATATATATATATATATATATTAAGAATATATTATATTATATATATATATATATATATATATATATATATATATATAACGAATAAAATATTTTTTACATAATATTTTATTTTGATAAATGTTTAGTTTTAATCGCAATTGGGCATGTCAATATTTTCCAAGCAATTTCTTAATTCGTTAAGCATTAAATTAAAATCATTAAAGTAACACATGTAAAAATAATTGTGATATAAAACGTTCATAAAACAAAATTAATGGTTTATATTTATACAGTAACATACATTAACAAGTGATTTGTTAATTTAAAGATGTTTTGTGCTTACATTTGTATTAAAATTTATAATTAGAATATTTCAAAATATTGAACACTTTTATTAGTTAAACTATATACCAATTCATCAAAAACGAATCTTAAAGGAGTAATAATTAATTACTAAACTGTGCAATTATTTATTTTGTACATGATTTTTATACATTGAAATAAATAATCTTATCTTAATTATTTTTTTTGATTTTATCAAGTAATAATAATACACTTTTAAATATTTAATGAGGCAAATTTTTATTAAAAAAGAAGATTTAAGATGTAATTTCAGTATTGCATTTTTTGTAAATTTAAAAATTTGTAAAATTTTTTTGCTTAACAAATTTATTTATTTTTATTTATAATTTAATAAATATTTGAATTGAATAAATAATTAACTAATTTAAACCTGTGTGAGGTAGTGACTGTCTTTTATATTATTGAAAATACAATGTGTACAAAAAAATTTAGATGGAATAAACACATGTTAAGCACATCGTACCTTTTAAAAATATATTAAATAAAATATTACTACCAGGATACGAATTTTTCAAAATTATTATTATTATTATTATTATTATTATTATTATTATTATTATTATTATTATTATTATTATTATTATTATTATTATTATTATTATTATTATTATTATTATTATTATTATTATTATTATTATTATTATTATTATTATTATTATTATTATTATTATTATTATTATTATTATTATTATTATTATTATTATTATTATTATTATTATTATTATTATTATTATTATTATTATTATTATTATTATTATTATTATTATTATTATTATTATTATTATTATTATTATTATTATTATTATTATTATTATTATTATTATTATTATTATTATTATTATTATGATTATAAAAATCCTGCTTCCAAGTTTTATGTTACACATCCGGTGAAGAATATAAAATATATATATTATATATATAAAGGATTTGTTCGGTGTTTTATTTATTTTTATAATAATTTATAAGTTACAAAAACAGTAGTGTGAATAGAAGAATTAAGGAGGACAGAGAAATTAATAAAAAAACTTGACCTCGTTCCATTAAATCGCATACATTTTAAATTATTGTAGTATTAAATGTTTTGTTAAAGAATTTCTTCTCTTTAGTTTAATTTTTTGAATTAAAGTTATTAATTTATAAATTTGTGTTTTTTTTAAGATACATAAATTATTTTATTAAAGCAAATAAAATAATTTAATAAAAAATCATCAACTAAAGAAATGAAAAACAAATTAACATATTGAGCACACCTGTTACTAAAATAAATAGTATTACTACTAGAGTGAATAATACAGTTTAAATTTTAATTATTATTCTATAACAGTTACGATTATTTCTATTAATTAATGAATTTATTTTTCAAAAAAAAAATCATGCATTGCATGCATATTTTTGTTCAAAGTGCAAAATAAGAACAATGTACAAAATTAGTGTCAATTCTAGGAATTAGATTCATATGTTTTGTTATGCATGAAAAAATCTTATAATTTTTACTTAGTTTATGTTTAAAAAAAAATCAGAATATGTTTAAATAATATTATTCTTTTAACTTTTGTGTATACAAGCTGTTAAATGTTTATTTTTTGATTTACAAGGAAAAAATATATAAAGGTAATTGGTGTGACCAAGTAGATATTTAATTATAATTTACATTGTTTATTTATTGTTAATTTTGTTTTTTTTTAATTAACACGAATTTAAGTAGTATAATACAAAGAAATTAGTTTAAATTTATCTTTAAAAATGGATGCTTTGTTATTATATTAATTTAATGTTTTGTTTGTTACACGGTTTGAGTAAAATGAAATATAATCTATATAAAGTTTACATTATAAATTTAATAATAATAATAATAATAATAAATGGAGGCGCCTGGTAATACGTGGTAAAAGTAAATTAAATAACAACAATTCCTCGAATTTTTATAAATTATTAGGCAAGCAATTTCTGTGAAATCAACCAACTCTCTGGACTTCCGCATTCTATAACTACGTTTTACAATAGTTTTAACAGGCTTAAATTTCTTCTTTTTTTTTTCATTGTTGCATTGTTGTAAATTATTTTCAGTTTTCTATAGTATTTTGTTGTTTAAGAAAAAATTATTTGTTTATATTATAATTATACTTAAATAATTGTCAAAAAAAATAAAGAAAAATAAACGTCAACAAGAACGAAAACGTAATAAAAAAACATGACACAGAAAATTATTTTTTTTATTCATAAATTTTAGCCATCAAATATTTTATTTTAAACAATTTTGAATTTATAAGAAAAATGACATATTTACAATCACAGAGTAACCTTCATTAAATAAAATAAAAAAAGTTACATCATTAATTTATTTCTACAACCAGACTCGCGAAAAAGTAAATATGATTTTAGAAATTATCGTAAAATAATAAAAACTAGAGACTTCGTAAATATTTCGAATAAATTTGAAAGATTTGTTATAAATTTACCTATAATGTAGTGCAAATTTTTTTTTATGTGATTTAGAGTCAAATAGAGAACAAATAGTTAAGACTTAAAAAATATTAAATCTATGCGAAAAATACAAAACCAAATAATTTTTTTTTAATGTTATAAATATACAAATTTATCTTCCATGATCTATGCTGTACAATTTAATTTTGCTTAGAAAATTATAAAATGTTTGATTAAAATCAGTCACTAAATTTTAATGTTTAATCATGTTTTGTGAATTAAATTATGCCATATATTAAAACAAATAAAATTTCAATTTTATTAAAAAAAAATTACATTGATATTAGTTAATTATCTAAAAATATATATCTATAAAAAATAGGTAGATTTTTTAATATAATAATAAATTTTTGTGGTGTTCTCAATTTTAATTATATCATAACTATTTCTTTTTTTGTTTAAGAATATTTTTATATATATATTTTAAATAAAAAATAATTCAGAAAATATTATGTTTTTTTTTCAAATTGCATATTTTACTTTTAATAGAAAATTTGCCACACAATGTTTTATTTTAAATATAAGAAAAAAAAATTGAATTTAAGCAAAAACAAACATTTGATTAAATTAATTTTTTCAAATGTATAACAAGATTTAAGAACATTGAAGAATCTTGTAATATAATGCAAAAAAAGACGAGGAAAGTAATAATTTCTTTAAATAGAAGTTAAGCAAGAAGTAGTTAAGTAAATAATAGGAAAGAAATGAAAGAAATTTGTTTAAGCGCACTGATTACACTAACTTCTTAGTTTTTTCTTATATTTCATTGTATGTATATTTTGAATTCTATGAATTTCCATATTCCGATGTGGTAAAGTTAAATAATGTCTGTCTGTCTGTTTTTTCTTAATAATTTCTTTTTTTCTATTCAACTACCTTTCGTTTAAAAACATTCACCGCGTATTGTATTTATAAGTCAAATCAAACAACATCTTACTTATACTTTTTTCTGTCTCAATTTAATTTCATAGCCATATTGCAATCTGTTATACACTGTTCTTACTTACAAATAATACAAATGAATTTTCTTGTGGTGTCGAGTTAAAAGTCAGACTCCTGGCATATTTAATTTGCATTTTAATTGCTTCCGCGAGCTGTATAATGCCTTGTACTTTATTAGATTAGTCTTTTTTTTTAAATAGAATTATATGGTAGATATTTTTTTACTGCTTTTTATTATTAAACAAAAATCAACACATGTTAAAGAATAATTGATTAAGATTTTATATCTTTTCTTAATTAATCATAATTGATTAAGTTTTTTTTAATCATTTTTATTTTTGCCTTCCTTAAGCCATCTTCGGTAGTATTAAAAAATTGAATTGAATAAATAAAAATTATGTAAATAAGTCATTTAAATTATTACAACAAGAATCAATATATGTATATATATATATATATATATATATATATATATATATATATATATACAACATTGACAACATTTTAATTAATTTATTTAAATTACTTAAACCTTTTATCTTTAAATCAGGTTAATACCCTTCATCATCTACAAAAAATATATATCTAGCGAATAAGAATATTGTAGGAAAAAATCTGAAGCAAAATTTTATATAAAAACTTTCCGCCAATCTAAGAACATTTTAACAACAAATCAAACAAAAAATACAAACAAATAGACGATAACGATGAAGTTGTTTTTAGGTGAATTTTCCGTTTTGTGAATAAATAATTGCTCGTTTTATTAAGTATAAAAACTTCTATACGCTTCTATACCATGTTGTCCCTTTTAACTTGTATAAATAAAAATCATTCCTCTAAAATTGAAATAGCACGGTAAGACAATTTTCTTGAATATTACTTCCATTATTTTTTTTTTTATTATTCATTATGAACTTTTGTGTTTATTTGTGATTTAAAAGATAAACTTTTCTTAGAACATAAAATACTTTCTTAGTTTTGATTTTAAATTGCGTTTCGATACAATATTCCTACTCTTCTACATACATTACATTATGTTCGGTGTTTTAAACCAAAGTATAGGCAATACCTTCTTAAATTTTAAATAAATTAAACAACTTTTAAAATAAACCACATTTTAATGATTAATCTTAAAAATAATTCTCAAGTTAGTAGATAATAGTAAATTTTTTAAGCTTCTTTTTCATTAATGTTCAATTAAGCTGATTGTTTATCAAAATTATTAATTAATAAATATACTTATTTCTTATGTTCTTTTTGCCAAATTTTTAAGAGGTATTTTATATAGTTCTAGATTTTAATCACATTATTAAATTGTGTGTTTTATCAAAACCAATAAAAAATTTTAATAAATTTTAAGAAATATTTTTGCAGGTGAGAATTATTTTTATTATTATTATTATTATTATTATTATTATTATTATTATTATTATTATTTTCATTTTTTTTTGTAATTAATAATAAAATAGAATTGTTGATAATATATGACTTACCGTAACTATTGCAAAGAAAAATGTCTTTGAAAATAAAAAATTCAATCATTAAAAATAAAATATAATTTATAGGCAAATGTGAAAAATTTTGATAAAAAAATCGTTTAAGTGAGTTCATTTTCTTAATTTATTTATATATTTTTTACGTATAGTTTATTATTTTGAAATAATTGGCATTTATCCAAACTAAAACAAAAAAAATATATCTATATTTTTTCTCACATTTATTTTGTATGAAAATATTCAAACAACGAAATTTGTGTTTAGTTTGTTTGGTTTCTCTATATACAAATATTTAAACTTTTTACTGATGTTCTTTAAAATACGTTACATGTTATTTCATATATATAATATAAATTAGAAATATATATTTTTTTACAATTTATAGCATATATCAACCTTTCTTATTCAAAGCATTTGTTAAAAAATTATAATTTCAAAAAGTAAAAACAAAAATGAGGCTGCAACAATAAATAGTACTTATAAATATTTTCTAAAAAGATAAGAAGCGAAATCAAAACCACCATCAATTATAATGAATTTTTTAAAGATATTATTTGTTTTCTAATGTTATTTAAGATGAAACAAAACATTCATAAATAACCCTCAATTTATGATTTAATTTTGAAAAGAATGAATGGTAAATGTAATTTTTGGTTACGTATAAAAAGGAAATGTAGACAGGACTGAATAAATGAATATTCTTTTCAATTACACCTTTTTAATTTACTTGTTCTTATTTATATACGAACAGTATAAAACAGAATAATCAAAACCACTTCACAAGTAATAAGTAGAACAAGGTACTCTCTTAATAAATTATGACCTCCTGTCGTTGATGTTCTTGCGAATGTCTACACATTCTAATCTAAACAAGTTAAGTCAATTTGGTTTGTTGCGTCTTATTGTAAAAAGCAAATTTATAAGAAAATAAAACAGCGGTTGTTAAAGCAAACGATAAGGGTGAGAAATAAAAAAGTAGTAAAATATTAGAATGGTAAAAGGGAACAAGATTCATTCAGCAAACATTCGAATCATCCCTTAGAGCTATAAGCACGTTCCGAGCACCTTTTTACATTTTGTTCAATTTTTTGTTTTATTATTTCTTTTGATTTTGTTTAATTCTAAGCTTGTCTTTTATTTCAATAAAATCAAGAGTAACGTTAAATAACTATAATAATTCCCTAAAGGATGTTTGTGTCTAATTACAATTAAATTAGCCGCAAAGAATCTTCATTTCAATTTAACAGTTTTATTTCTTTTTTTACTCTACTGTACATTTATTATTTAAACAATCTTTCCATATTTTCTTTCTTTGAATTTTATATTTTTTACCTTTATCTGTTTATTATTTAATAATATTAAAGTATTTGAAGTTATTTTTTTGAATAAAAAAGCATTATTAATAATAAAATATTTTTTGTAATTACGGAACACAAAGTATTATAGTTGTCTAATAGAAAACATACATAATATAAATTTAAACTTTAACAGAATACAAATAATATATAACGAGACATTGATACATCTTTATAACAACACACGTTATAGACATTTGTATTTTAATTCTAATTCAAATCCAACTTAAAGCAAATAAATATTACCCTTTATTTTAATATTTGTATAATATAAACAAAAAAAAAATCATAATAAAGTCGTCTTATATTTTTGTATTTCTGGTAAAATAATGTATTAATTAAATATAACAGGTAAACTTTTATGTCTGTTACTGTCACTAAACTTTAAATGGATTAAATAATTATGATAAATGAATTCTTAAAAAATTGCTTTTACAATGCCTTATTCGTCAATATAAACAACATTAAAAAACTTTTAAAATATGCAGAAAAGAAATTAGTAAAAAAATGTTTGAAAAGAAAACGCGTCACTAGAGAAACAGGAAAAGATGTATTACACCATTTTCATTTAATAAACTCCTTTTTAAAATAATTTTTGTGTATTTATCCACTCATCCCAGTAAAACTCAAACACTCAGGAATATATTATATATATGTTTGGAACACATAACTGTATTTGTGCATTTTGTTTTTATAATTTGATTTATTTTTAATTTTTGGATAACCGACCAATTACAATATTTTCCTTTTCCTTTTTCAACGATATTTCATTATTTATTTAATATGAAATAATTTTCAATATATTTTCAACACATATTTTACATATGCATGTATATTATATATAAACCAAATTTTTGGTTTGCGTCTAAAATAGCTACTCGTTTCCAGATGTCATATTGGATCTAAAAATATTTTTATTGTATGCGCTTTGGCTTTTAGTATGAAATCTCATGAAAAACTCTCGTTAAGTACTCTTTATCCTCTCTATAAAATAAGGAGACTTTATGCGTTTATATGTAGTAGTGTAAAAAACAGTAGTGATGATTCAATTGCTCTTTTAAACGAGATAAGTATATTTTCAAACATTTTTTGTTGTCAAATCGTTTGCTCATGTGCTGTGTATTTGAATTGAGAAGCAGCAACAACAATTAGTTGCTACAATAGTGGCCCACAGGCCACACATTTTTGATGAGAATAATATCCCGTTTTATAAATAGCATTTATAAGGAAAACAGCGCACAACCCAGCCTTCAGCTGCAATGGAAATAGGAAGCTTATATTTTTGGAGAAAACAAACATTGCTGATTGGTTAAGATTGTATGCTAAAACATGCAAAATATCTAGATTTGTCTCCAAAATCATTTGTTTATTTTTTATAGCTCTGGCATTACTTTAAAACCGTAAAAAGCTTAAGATCTGGTAAAGAAATTAGAACTATATTTTAAATTTTCAATATATATATTTTTTTTTACAATAGTAAAAAAGTACTATTGTATGCTATGTTTTAACTAATTTATACTACAATACTTAATTAAGTATCATAAATTAAAAGAATTAAAGCGCTAAGAACTGTATATCTTTAATTTTAAAAATTTATTATAACAACAGTTTACAATATAATATTCGTTATCTTTCGAGGTCTAATGTGTAAGTGTAACATAATTTGAAATATTCTTCATTTTTCATATTAACAAAAAAAAAAAAAAAACAGAAAGAGCTTATTTATTAGGTATACAAAATAAGATTGGTAAAGCGATTAATTGTAAGTCTAATACATAAGCAAATAAATATAATAGAATTAAAGTAATTAATTTTTGCCACTTTACGATTTTAATTTTTAATTTTCTGATACAAAAAACACTCATTAATAATATGTATTTGTTTAAAAAAAATTTAAATATATATTCTCCGAATATATTCTAAGTAATATTAATAAATTTTTTTAAATGATATTTTTAATCATTATTTTGAATAAATATTACTCGTATAATGGGAATTTTCATTTATTTTAGGGTATTGTTGTTATTCATTAATTTTATCTTACTATTTTATTTTTACACATATTTACTTTAGTTTTATAAATTTTAAATAATTTTTATAGCTATTAATATTAAAAAATATTAAACGAATTATTTTTAAAGAATATTTATCTTATGATATTTTTTTTATATAACCATATAATCAAAATTAATATATAAAAAAAACATTGAAAATAAACATCAATAATAATTGGGATCATTATTGTTTTTACTAAACCTATGCTCTTTCATACAAAAATAAACTTATATTTGTTGCTTAATATCAGCTTTAATTAGTTGCAAAAATCATTTATAAAAAATACAAAAAGTGTCTTTGTTAACAATCATTTCTTATAACAATCATTTTGTTATAAAATATTATATTATATTTTCATGGAATAAATACTTGAATTTCAAGTATAATTTTTATTGTATGGTACTTTAAATTCTTTTCTTTTTAAATAAGTTTTTTTATTAAATAAATTTTTTTATTAAATAAATGTACCTGCAATATTTATTTTTACTTTCCAAAGAAAATTAAATATAATTAATATAAAATTTTTGTTTTTATAATTTTTATTTACTGCTAAAATAAACAATAATTTTCTCTATTCTTTTTAATACTTATCTTGTTATTTTATTATTATTATTATTATTATTATTATTATTATTATTATTATTATTATTATTATTATTATTATTATTATTATTATTATTATTATTATTGTTATTATTATTAATATTATTATTATTATTATTATTATTATTATTATTATTATTATTATTATTATTATTATTATTATTATTATTATTATTATTATTATTATTATTATTATTATTATTATTATTATTATTATTATTATTATTATTATTTTTATGTCCTTATTTTGTAGGATAATGTTTTATAAAAGCATAAATATATATGTATATATATATATATATTGTGTTTTTGTCTCTAAGAACGGAGAATTACTATATGGTTTTGTCTGCTTTTTGCATTATTTTATTTCATGTTATGTTAAAAAAAGATCAAAAGATTTATGAATATTTGTTCGTTTCTTAAAATAAATTTGTTTAATTTTTTTAGACTTAGAAAATGAATATTCAAAAATGTATACAAATAATGGGTAAAAATAATGAAAAATAATAAAATACATATATTGTTCCAAAACAAAAATCAAATAAATAAAGAAAGGAAAAGTAAACAAAACAATGACTTGTGTCGTTATTTATTTTTCATTCATTTTTTTCTTTTTTGTGCTTCAGATCTGTATTAAAGCCATTTTAAAAATCTGCTAAAATACAGTATCGTTTTTGTGTAAGCTCAAATTTATTTTATAAAGCTAAAATAAAATAATTTTTTTTGTCAAATAAAGAAAAAAAAATAAATATAATTGACGAAAACAGAATTCGTGACAATTTTAAAAGCATTTTCTTTGACTTATTTCTTACAAAAGATAGTGAACTTTGTCGTTTTTTCAAAGTATATACTATAAGTCTTTTACTTTAGATAAAAGATAAATATATAAATAATAATTTATACATAAATAATGATATGTTTGTATGAAATTTATGTATGTGCTAGAATGCAAATGTAAAATATAATTACATTTTGTGTTTTAAATATAAAATTGTGAAAAACAATTAAAAAAAATATTTTGTTTTATCAGAAATTCGTTTAATTAAATTTTATTTTCATAATTTTAATTTCTGGATTTTTTTTTTAATATTGCAATTAATTTCCACCTTCATTTTTTATAGCATTATCAATTTTGCAGCATTTATGCTTATTAAAATTATTTATAGTTTATTTTAGTGTTTGAGTTTAGTAAAATTCTATTGTTTTATATAATTTTATAAACAAAATATGTTAAACATTTTCATAAACAAAATGTGTTAAAAAAAAGAAAAAATATCGTTTAGGTTTAGTCTTCTTTTAATAACAAGCGCTGTGAATTCTTCGAAGTATGAGAAAATATTTGCTTTAATCTATCTATTTTGTGGTCAATCAAAATCAAACGTACATATTGAAAAATAATAATAAAATATTTTCCCTGCTTCTATAAAAGAATATTGTTGCTTGAATTCTATTGTGTATGCCTTTTTGACAAGAATTATTTTTCACAGACAACAAGAAGGGTTGGAATACGAATATAAAGTTAGATTTGGATAAAAGTTATTGAAGATGAAATAAATATAATAAGTATAACCATGTACAGTACATCGTTATGCTTTATTATTTTATGTTTTCAACATTTAATGTATTTTGAGTTTTCTCGACAGGAAAAAGAAAATAGGTATATGAAAAGAAAAAAGACTAAAAACAATAGTCATAAAACAAGAAATGTTCCTTTGGGAATAATATGAATATGCATCGATATAAACTTAAAGCACACATATAGTTTTTTTGGACATAACATTAGTTATATAAATAATAAAAGTATCATAATTTTGTAATAAAAAAGGGGAGAAATAATTATGGATGACCGATGTAAGCAATAATTTTATTTATTTATTTTTTTGTCAATTTATAATCGGTTATATATTAATAAACTTTTACAAAATATGTATTAAATTTATATATTAATTTATGTTTATATAAATTGTATATAATTTGTTTATTTTCAAATTAATATAATCTAAAATTAATTGTAATTAGCAGTTTATATATTTAAAATTAATTTTCAGTGATCTATTTTATTTTATTTCTTATTTCTTGTTTAATTTCCTTTTCGTATTGTACGTATTTTTATTTTTGTTTCTGAAATAACAACCATTATTCCCTTATCATAACCTATGGCAATTTTTTCAACAGTCTTTTATAATAAAAAGCAAAGTTATTATACGCAAAAAATCGTATTGCAGAATTTTTTTTTTATAAAATAAAATAATTTTTATATCTATATCGAAAACTTTGAGAAAAAATCATATGGAAGTTAAATAACGAAAAATAAAAAACAAAAATATAATATAAACAGATTTCTCGTTTATTTGTGTATGTAATAATCGTAAAAATATATTAAGGTATGAGATAGCCAATAAAAAAACAAGGGGCACTCATATATAATGAGTGTGGGTATTTTATAATAATATAATAAGAAAAATCAGTATCCCTAAAATAATTTTTACACCAATTTTGTTGTTTTTCATCAAGTTAAGTAAAATCTAAATTAGCTTATGATTTCCTTTGTTTTTTATCGATGAAATAAATAGTTGTGAATTGAGTATTCACTTGAATTGAAAGGCTGTCGATAGAGTTCAAATTTATAAAATAAAAAAAATAGAAAAAAAATTTGAGGTCTTGAATAAGAGGTGCTAAAAGGCAATTACTTTATTCCCTAAATTTGTGTATTTCTTTAAAAAAAAAATCAACACACTTTTACTTACATTTTACTGAAATCAAATCATTCTATAAATTGTATTGTTAAACATACTCTAGGGTATGATTAATTTTCAATCAGGCGCCAATTCTACTTACCACATTTTCAATCTCATTGTTGTTCGTTTTTCCTTGATTTTTCATGTATTTATAATTAATTTTTATTTTATTAATCTCAATTGAAACTCCAGCAACTTGTACAATGATTGGATAAAACTATACTGCGTAGCGAAATTTCATTTTATTATTATTGATTAGTTCAACGTGTACGTACTAACTGCACAATAGTTTAATTTTATGCACAAAAAATAATGTAAAACTATAAACCGTTGGTATTTTGTCTAATAGCAACGACGACTACTAAACTTTAATTGCAGAAGTATAAAGACAATGGTTCATAACTTAAAATTATTAACATATTTTTTGTTTAATACATAATAAAAATAAATATTTTTTATTTTTCTATACAAATATTAGAATATAAATAAGCCTTTAAGTCGATGCAACTGCTTTAACAACAATGTACTGACAAAAAACAAAACTCTTTAAAATTGGCTTAGTATAGTTTCTTCTATTTGGATTAAAGTTAATGAAAGATTTATTTAAAAAAAAATTGAACGCAATAAAAAAATAAAAATACAAAAATGTAAAAGGGAATTATAAATCAAACTTATATTTATTATTTTAATATAGTGTTATTTTGGCGGATACAAAAGAGATACAAAAATTTGGTGTTAATTTAAACTATAAAAAACTATAAATTGTTCAGTTTTAAAATATCAATATATTAACTCTATATGACTAGAAAGGCGACATATTATAATAATATTTATATCAATTTTCAAACCTAAAAATTATATTAAATACTTTGGTTTATTGCAATCACTTCATTACATTTAATAGATAAAAAAAGTGTCGGATATATATCTTATTGGTTTTATTAAAATTTGTTAAATTAAATGTATATTTATATATTATATATATATATACATATATATATATATATATATATATATATATATATATATATATGTAAAAATGTATGTGGAATAAATAAAGGAAACGCAAATAAAAGGATTTTAGATCAATATAAAATTATCGCGATCCGATAAGCTGAAACGACATTCTAGAATTTAATCAAAACGAATTTCAATTCAAATTGAAAATAAAGCAGTGCTGAATTTTAAAAATATTAAAAATAAATTTATTCTTAGAAATATTTCATGCTTCAAAAATTATATAATAACAACAATCAGGGTAATTAAAATAATTGATGGACACATTTTTATATTTTTCTGTTGTTTTGACAATCAATCAATATTTTTTTTTTTTTTTTTTTGTTATATACCAGCATCGAGTGATAGAAGCATTCTATAAACTCCTTATTACAACCCCGTTATTTAAGTTAAGGTATTTGATATGCCAATACAATATAAAGAATCTCATTCCAATTCATTTATCTATCACAGTATAATCATTGTGCCCAATATCAAACTAACCTAACAGTATAGTCTTGCTTTCCTGTAAAACAATTTAACCTCGCCCTCGATTTTGTACTTATTCTTTTATTCGTTTTAGTGTTATTATTTGATTTTTGTATTCCAATTTCACGGCACATACAGAAATACAAAAATAAAATACATTTAGCACCATAGAATAAATTCATGCAAATAAATATAAAAAAAAAGTACGGAGAAAATAAAATTAAAGACAACGACATCGATGACAACATCAAATAGGCAAAAATACAATAAACGATCATTTGATTAGATAGACGTAAAATACTAACTGATATTGACTACACATAAGTTTAAATACCTTTAGTAAGATTTTCTAAAAATGTTAGGGGATGTCAAATTATATTATTTTACACCTAATTTTGCTTTTCTATATTTGATAAAGAACAAAATCAATGAAGAAAAAAGTTTTTTAACAATTATAAGTGTTTACTGTTTAAAACTAAATAGATGTTACACCAATCATTAGCAGAATAGTTAAAGGTAATTAATGTAGGTAAAGAAATATTAATTTACGCTGTAAGTAAAAATTCGCACACTTTAATGTTATTACTGCATGGAAACCGTTATTAAAAATAAATTTATAATTATGTATAATTTTTAACAGATTGTAGAATTGATTTTGTTAATATGTAATAATTATACTCAATTTATTTTAATTCTGATTACATATAATATATTTATTACTACAGAATGGTATTCATAATATATTGTTTAGTATAATTCAATTTTAATCAGGTGTTTGATTTCGTATCATTTTTAAACATATACCAAATAATTCTTATTAATTTTTTAGTTTATTAAACCAGAATTTCATATTTTAAATAATTTATTAGTGTTAAATAATTATTGTAGAACTTGTTAACATTTCAAGGTGTTTTTGTTGACACCTACATTTATTTTAAAAAAATTTCATTAAAAAATATATATTGACGTTTTTATGTTGTTTAAAAACATTGCATAAATATCATCAATCCGCTAGCATTGGTTAACTAAAGAATTAACACTTTATGTAATAAATATGCTTTTTTGTTTTTATTTTAAGTGGAAATGTATTACGTCATTCGTTAGAAAAAATAAAATATACTATCTATAAATAAAATACTTATATATTTTTTCGATAAAATTAATTATTTTGTTTAATTAAAAAAAAACACGAAGCATAAATGCGTCTTGCGTTACACTTTAATCTCGGACATGATGTTTATTCATTTTTATTTAAAGCTAGTGCTTGATCAATTTTTTGTATTTTTGTAACAAATAAATTATTGCAAATCATTTAATTCAATTACTCTTTTATATTGCGACTATGTGATATGATGTGATTAGATGATATTAGGGAAAATATCATACAGCAGTAATGGAAACTTTACTATTATAATAATACGAGTGGTGGTTTTTCATATTAGTTAAAATAAGAGTACATAGTGAAGCAGCAATAAGTCAACAGGGATATAATGATAGTAATGTAAACCATCAATAACTAAAATGAATATATGTAATAACATAATCAAGTAAAAAATCATAATAAACATATCCTTAAACAAGCAGTTTGTATAACCAACAACAATATTGTTCATTGTTTGTATTAAATGCGCTACATTTTAGTGCATTTTTTTTTCGTTTAAGCAGATTAGTCAGTAGTGGGTGTAGAAGAAAAACTTTTCTGTCAACATTCATTTAAAAAAATTGTATCGTATCGCCCTAGATTGAATAAACGTATCTACGAATTTGAAGAAATATAAAAATAAGTGATTGTTCATAGGGAGATTCAAAAGTATTTTGATGATTTTTCATTGCAAGTGAATATTTATCATATAATAATATAAATGTATAAATATAAGTATATGCTACCATGTCAATTTTTTGGGATTGGATTTAAGATATTTGTTAAGATATTTTACATGAAATACGTCGAGACATACACCCAATGATGACGCGATCTTATTTATTATAAGGAAAACGATTAAAGAATAAAATATTTGTGACTAATTGAATACCCTGTTTGCCATATTCTTCATTACATTTAGTTGGTTGAATTCTTGTCGTCTACACGTTACAAAAATGTAAACTTGTATTATAAAAAATAAGGGTGATTAAGCATTCTGGTAAAAAATGTATATATAAAAAATTGTCAAGTGGCAAGTTATATGTTGTCAAAATCACCCATCAAAACCATTTAAAAATATTTTCGCGCTGCGGGGTCAAAAGCTAAATTTAACAAACAAAAAAATAACAATAATACTAATAATACTTATTATTATTATTATCAAAAAAATATTAAAAATTTAGAAATAATACAAATTATTACTATTGGGACAATAAAGATTTTTTCTTTGAAATATTCATTATATAACAAAATATTTATAAAAGTTTGACCATTACTTCGGGAAATTTAAATTAGGAATGATATAAATAAGGATTTATTGAAATTATAATTAAAATAGAGTTGAAATGTATACAATGTTTTGACCTTTTTTACTTGAACAAAATGTAATTCATCAAACACATTTTAAAATTTATGATAAAAGCCTTTTTATATTGTTTTAAAATTTCTAATTTATTAAGAGATATTTTGTGTAATGTTATGTTAGTTTTTTAATTACCAAACTGATTAATTAGAGTCTTATGATAAAAATATAAAATATATATATTTTTCCTTAATATTAATATATTAAATTTAATATTTTAATGTAACTAATTACACCTATTCAGTACTTATAAGTATATGTTTTTAATTTAATATCCTTTTCACTTTTAATAACCCAATTGCTATCCTTGTTATTGTGTTATTATTTTTATTAAAAGCATTTTTGAATAAGATATACATATATGTCGTTTTGTTTTTATTTCTGTTTATTAAATGTAACTATTGCTTAGTTCTTAGTATGACGTTCTAATTTTTTAATATTGTCGCAAGAATTCTTAATAATTGTTTATATATTTTTTTACAACAAGACCATCACATGTTTATATTAAATTAATTATTATACATCATGGTTAATCCCTTGTAATTTTTTTTTTAACCTACAAACCCTCAACCATATTACCTCGTATATCTTACTTTTATGACGAGTCGATTTTAGAAAAGTAAGGGCTTATATCATACTAATTAGTACCTATTGTAATAACAAAATAATAAAATATAACTAGAGCAATAGAAAATTTTAAATAATTTTGTTCACCCTATTTAGCAAAATAATTTACCTTGTTATTGATATTGTTTCAGATATTGATAGAAAACGATTTAGTTTTCATTATTATATCTACTGTTTATCTCTTTTGCTTGATTTTTTCCCATTTCAAATAATTTTTATTTATACTTCTGTTTATTTATTTATGTTTTTGTTATAATTATTCATGTGTGATCTGATTTCTCGTTTTTATTGTTACTTATTAAATAAAATTTATTTATTAGAACAAATATTAAGTTAAAAAATATGAAATTATTAATTTTAGTTTTCACTCCATTTCCTTGTATTTATTATTATTTATCTAAAGTAAAGATAAGTACATTTTTTGTGAACAAGGGATTTTTTTGATGCTTTGAAAATAATCAAATTAACTTTTTGCGAGTAAATTTTCAAGTAGAGGGTGAGTTAAGTGTCTCAAAAAGATTCAATATATATTGTTCGATGAAACGTAACCTATTAACATAAAATATGTAATATGTTGAAAGCACCAACTGTTTTAATGTTATAAGGGGTTATGCCAAAAAAAACAACAATAAAAAATATGTTTAAAAATAAATAAATCATAGTCTTGTGGTTGTCCATTTCAATATTATATTTTAATGTTAATCTACAGCGACTTTTAATAAAACAAATATCATTTAATACGCAAATATAAATTGTGATTTTATTTATTGTTAACACACCTTTTTCTTTGACGTATATTAAATGTTTCCGAATCATATACTGCGATGAGTAACTATAGACAAACTAACATATTAGTAAGATTATTAATAATATAGCAAAAAATAAATCTATTGTAATCGTGTCTTAATTTTTTTACTATAATATTTTTACTTTAGTAATATAATGTAATGTTATAAATATAATGTCCTAAATTTTTATACTTATTTTATAAATAAATATTAATCTGATTTCATAACAATCCAAAGCAAAAATATCATCTTTTACTCTCGAAATCAACAGTAAAATTAACATATACAACCGAAATTTTGTTCTAACAACAATGTAAGAATTTTGCATTGATTTATTCTAGCCACATATTTATTTATATAAGTCCGACAATATCATTTATTGTCGCCGTCAGATTCATCATCCTTTACCAGCTCCATTTCTTAGATTCTACAATTTGAAAATATTTCAACAACACATTTATAAAAAGACCGAAGGCGACATTTGTTATCTTGATATTAAATATTAAATATGTGAAATGATTGTGGCGACGGAAATAGTTTTTCAATCCTTTACAGGATATGATCCGTGAATTACGGAGTCGAAGTAAAAAAAGTATACTTTCATATATACTTTCATAAATACATAACATGGATATTTAAACGATATTCAGATTTATAATAATCAAGGTATATTTCAGAAATAAGACATTGAAAAGAATTTGATATTAAATTAAAATAACTAAAGTACGTTTTCATCAATATTTTTGACATTAAAAATGTAAAACTTAAGTAGAGAACTGAAAGTTTTGAGAATTTAAATGGTCAGTACGCATCTCTTAGCTTGAATTTTTCTATAATATTTGGGCTAATACGATAAAGAAGAATATATTTATCGCATATTTACTGTACCGGTGACATCTGTCAAAAATATGCAATTATTTGAAAAATATATATGTTTATGTAACTGCTGTACCATCATTCTCTAGCTGAAAGTTACATAAAAAATTCTGAATGTCTGCAACCCTATCATATTCTTCAGTGATTGTGATTCATATTATTATTTTTGTACCACAATATTTTGGTGTTGTTTTCATCAGGATTGAAAAAAGTAATGTTCAACTCCACATTTTTCATTTTTTGGTCACGGCTGTTGTCATCCCACACCAGTTACATTTGATGAGCTATTTGTCCTTATAATACCACCCACTGAAAATATAGTATGAGAAAAAATATATGAATGTTTATAATATTATCATAGGAATGAGATTTGTTTGATAATATTAAAAGAGTGAATATAATAAGAATGAATTTATTTGCAAGTTAATCGGAGGGATGTTGTCTATTACAACAAATATTCAATGTACTCGTTACGTTCATATTTTACTAAATTATACGATAAAAAATACGATCTCTCTATTTTTATTTCACTTCTATTTATATTTTATTTAACTCACATTTGTTCTTCATATTTGTTCACAATTTTGTTATTTTTTGTTTTTCATATAATATGAATAACAAGCAAGTTTTGTGCCATTTTTGTACATGTGGCGTTATAGCGAGCCTAGATGACAATGACATAGTGAAAGGGATGAATTTTTATATGCGTAAATTAGGTAGTACGACTTTAGTTTGTTTTTTTTTGTTAACATAGTATATATTATGTAAAACACAGATAAAGTTAAGAATAGTATTTTATTTGACCGCAAATTTATATAAAAATATTAATGTCCTTTAATTTTTTTTTTTATTTTTGAGTTAAAGCTTTGTTATTTTTCATAATCAATATTTCTTTTATTTAAGCTAATTGTCAATGTTTACTCTTTAAATTCAATCATCAATTATAACTCAAATTGTTTGAATTAAAAGTATTTCTATTATTTAGATTTTGTTAAAGTTTAATATTATAAGGTAAACGTACATATGCTGCAACTGTTATATTATATTATTTATTTAATAGAAAGGGGCTATGAAAAGATATTTTTGAAAGTAAAAATATTAAAAAAAGTCATAAAAAACCATAAGACCTAGTATATATATTGAGAAATATATATATTGTAGGTGGTTTGGTACATGTGGTTAAATGATGAGCTTTTCCTTTCACTTTATACGTATTTATTGCCTGTGGTTTGGCATGGTCAACATTTTATGTATCCAAATCTAAAATATAAAATGGTATAACAATAAAGAAAAACATATCGAAAAAGCATGTGTGCTTGTCTAAGAAAATATAAAAATAATATGTATAAAAAATTTGATAGAGAAAGGTAGAATAGGTTATCAATATACATATATATATATATATATATATATATATATATATATATATATATATATATATGTTATACTTTTTCTTGTCATCTGAATAATATTTTTTGATAATAAAAAAGTTATATCGTAAGTTTTACTATTTTTGGTTTTCTTTTCTATTCATCGTTATTTTAGTGTGTTTCTTTAATATTTTAACCCAAAGGCTTATAGACAGAGGAATACATTACATTTTTTTAAGTTGATTATCTATTTTTTATTAAAATTTGTCATATTCAAAAATATTCTTTTTTTTTCATAAAAAAAATGCAATACACTAACAGAAATCAAAAAATACTAATGTTAATTTTTCTATAAATATAATTTATATTAGTTAAAACACTTCACTGTATTTGATTTTTTATTTTGTTATAAAATATAAAAAATCAAATATATATGAACTGGGGTTAAAGGAAAACACCGCAAATAAAATAACATAAAAACATAAATAAAGTAGGAATGGAAACAACAAAAAGTATGAAATTTGATTCCAGTTCACCTACGAATCCCGATCTAAAAAAAAGGGTATTGAATGACCACAATAAAAAATACGGACAGAACACTTTGTTATCTTAAAAATATAATATAAAAAGAAAAAAAACAACATATGACGGAATACAGATGAGATATGTTGAAGCAGGTTGGTAAAGCTTGTATTATCTTCATCAAAAAACATGTATGCTTCAGGAAGTGAAGAAAATTTTATGAAATAAAAAATTGAAATTTTTATATTCCCTGACTAAGGGAAATTGAAAAAATCGAACAACGATGATATTAAAAATAAAATTGTTTTCGTTTCAGAAATATTCTCAGCTTTATTGTTGGTGTTATTATATTATTGTTACAACAACAATGTTTAGAATAAATAAAATGCGAGGTGTTCATTTTTTTGTGACGTTCTGTTTTATATTTTGCTCTTAACCCATCAAGCAATAATGTATGAAAACAAAAAGAATATTTTAAATTATACTTAAAAAAAAAACTAAATGCTTTTGCGTAAATGCATTTATTAGGCCAGCTTGAAAGAAAATATATATGTTTATTTAATACAATTTATATTTAATAAGATCGTATATATATAAATATAAATGCTATGCATATTAAATTTTAATAATTTTATTTTCGTTATAAATGTTGATAAAAATAGGAAATAAAAAAATAAGATTACAAACAAAAAAACTAAATAAACAAAATTATATTCTTTTTTTTGAATAATTTTAATTCATAAGTATATGTCCTCTTTTTTTATTAAACATTTATATTTTTTATAGATATATATTTTTTCTTTTGCATAGTTAAAATCAACAAGATTAATAAAAAAGAAAGACATCATTAACTAAATAAATAATAATAAAAATTACACATTCTTTCATTTAAAATAAATAAGTTATAAGCAATATATGTACCACAGTATAAAAACGAAACGCTTTCACACGGTTAAAAATAGAAGCAGGGCAAAAAACTATAAAAGAAAATGTTTATATTACTTAAACGGAATATAAAGTCAAAGAATAAGAAAAAAAAACACTCTTATAAATTTTTAATGCGTAAAAAGTATTTGATTGAAATGAGAATTTTAAAAATGTTTTCTATTGCGGAACAAATTAAAACATATAATTCATTTTTATTTAATTATTTTTTAAGTAACATCGATGAAATAAAATTGTATTACATACTAGATATAGCACGCAATAGTTATTAAAAACGAAATAAAATTAATAGTAACAATATTTATAATGACAGAAAAACTCCAGTTATGTACTAAATTCTGTTTTTTTTTTTTAAGTTTTCAAATAAATAAAATAAATGTGATGCTATGTGTAGATCAGAATTTATTTTAAAAATATGCTGTTATGCCATCATCATTTTTTTAATAAAACATCTGCTGAATATACGAACTATAAAAAACAAAATTAATTAGAAAAACAAAGAAATTTGTTCTGATTGTCATATGAGATTTGAAATGTACTCTTTAAGGGATTCCTCAAATCTTAAAAGCATTCTTTGTTGCTATGTTTTTTTTCAACTAAATCATAAGTACATAATGTTATTTAAATAAATTAAATTAAAAAATGTGTCACTTTTATCTATTCCTACGATGATTGATATATTGAAACCTATCTTTTATATTATTTGAATTAAATAAAATGCAGAAAAAAATGCTTGGAGAAAAATATAATAATAATAATAATAATAATAATAATAATAATAATAATTATTATTATTATTATTATTATTATTATTATTATTATTATTATTATTATTATTATTATTATTATTATTATTATTATTATTTACTTTATTATATTATTCTTAAATTAAAATTATATTAATTATTATTAATTTTAAGCACTTTCAAAATAAATTTATTTTTTCAACGTACCATTATTTTATTTACAGGTATAATAAAAACCTTTATATATTTTCTACATATTTATATTTATTATTTATCGTTGTTTTTTTATCTAAGTTTTTTTATGTTAACTATAAAATTTTATGCAAGTAGTTTATTTTCTTATATTTGTTCCATATATATTCTGATATTTGTTTAGAATAGATGCACTATAAACTCCTTTAGGGGACAACTTTTAAATATGAAAAAAATACAAATGATAAAGGCTTATCCTAATTAAAATGATTAATTCCCATGTATTTATATAAAACAATTACGGAGTAATAAAAAAAACAAACAACACGCTGCGGAGAGAACGACATTTATTTTCCATTCAAAGACGAATGTGTAATAACTACAAGTGGCTCAATTGTTAACTATTTATATTTTGTTCTTTATTTTTTCCTCAAAAATTATATTAAAGGCAATAAAGGGTTCAAGAAGTGTTGATTAATTTACCTATTTTTATGGGCTTTTTTAACGCGTGGGAAAAACAAATCTAAATGATATTTTTGGAAACATTGGAAATTAAAATACAACCAAATAATCAAAAAAAAAAAAACACTTAATTGTTTTATTCAAAATTCGAGGATGAGTTGATAACATTTAGAGAATTGTTTTTATTAATCTAGCATTATTGAAATTTCATGTAAATAGATGTAAACTTCTATAAATTAATATATAAAATATTAGCAAAATGTTCATTATAACTTAAGTTTATAATTTGCTTTTTTTATAATTGCTTCTAACATCAATGTTTTTTAAAAACGTTTGGTTTCATCTTATCTTTTAAAAAAATCATAAGTAAGATCATATATAAATTATTTTGATTAATTTTTCTAAAACTTTTTTTGAACTATTTAAAAGTATATGTCATATGCGGAACAGGTGTTTTTATTCTCATGACTTTATTTATTTTATTTTGTTTCAATTTCTATCTTATTATTTCTAATATTTTTTTTTTATAAATTTAATATTGATTTTTCTTTATATTAAAAACTAAAGATTTAATTGCCATAATATTTTTAAGCAGTTACTATTATCGCCCATTAACAACAATATAATTTTTTCTATCTTGTCATTACTTTGATTTTATCAACATCATATAACATCTTAAAACAATTTACAATTCATTATAATAAATATGCAGAATTTAAGGTTCAATTGATAAAAAAACTTTGTTCATTCTTTTTTTTTAGTAAAATATGTCTGTTAATACTTTGTAATTTGGCACATGTTTGCAATATGGTTATAAGATTAATTAAAAATAAAATATAAAAATTCGATAATCATATATATTAAAAAATGAAACTGAATAAAATTAGATATGTAAACTTTAGAAAATTAATGTTGGCAAATATGCATATTATTCTCTTTTGTTTAATGCTGTTTCTGTGCTAAGTTCACTCTATTTCTTCAAATTTGATTTTTTGTTCTTTGCCCACACACATCATGTTTTATAACATATACCGATTTTTTTTTACGTTTTTGTGAATTCATAGAAGTCCTTTTTGGGTTGTCGTTACTGATTTTAATGGTCGAAGTGTCATAAAGCATGAGACATAGTGAATTTTTGTGTTTCTTTTAAGTTAAAAAAATATCTTGCTATATTTGCCACAAACTGAGTTAAACCAATATTGAATGTATAAAAAAAATGTAAAGATTTATTTAGAATTTTATTTATTTTCTTTTATTACGATCGTAACAAAATGGAAACCTTTATGACCCCTGCGAGTACCTTTTCAGAAGGGAAAGAGATTAAAACATAGCAACTTATGATTGTTCTGATACGTTCGAGAAATTGATAATATTTATACATGTATGTATATGTATATATTAATATAGAAAAGTTTTTGAAATTTTCGGTCTGCTACATGTTTTTTCCTTTTAAAACAAAACAGTAAAAACTCCCATATGTGGGTTTGTAACACAAGAAATTGTACCTGATATTTTTATGAATGTTAAACCCACGCTCATTTCATGATGTGAATAAGTTCCCATCTAATGTAGATTTTACGGTTTTTTAAATTTACAACGGATGTATTTTATGCCATAATATGTTTTTAACAGTCTTAAGTAATCATTACATTATTATTTCGTTATTTCAACTTGTCCCCTAGCGTGTCACTTTTCTTATTTACGCTTCCATTCATTTTATCTTATTATTTTTTAAAATTTATTTGCGTTAAATTGAATTTATAAAATAAAAAGTTAACAACAATTTAGAAAAACAGAAAGATAAGTTTAAACTTTTAATAATTATTTGCATAAAAATGAACATGTGAATTATGTGCAAAAATACAATCATTTAGAATAAATTTAAAATTAAATTCAGAGATATCAAAAGAGTATAATATTATGTATTTATAAATTAAAACAAAACCAAAATTTTGATTTTATATGTAGACGATAAAAAATAATATTAAAAAGGTCAGAAATGGGAAATTTCATCAACTCTACTATTCAAAATAAAAATTTGAAATCACACTCATTTTTTCTGTGACGTTTTTAAAACGTGCATATTTTCAAATTTTTAAATATAATTAAATTTATGTACATGCATGATACACGTTTGGATTATCCTAAATGTAATTAGAAAATGTATGAGAAGCATCGATTAAAATTATAAATCTTTCCGGTTTACTATTGTAAAAGCTAATAATTTCAATTTAAAAATTATAGTTTAAAAGAATAGTTACGTTTTTCGAGAAATAAATATTACAATTATATTTTCTTTTGCAATTTTCCTATTTAAATTCATGTTTAATAAAGATATAAAGTTTTATTTTTATTGACTTATTTCTCCATTAATTAACAAACTTTACCTACATATGTGAAAATTATCATGGAATGTGCCATTCGTAAATAAATGAATCAGTCTCACACTTAGTAGCATCCTTAAATTGTATGTTTTTTCGCAAATAACTATTTTAATTTAATAAGAATATTAGTTTTGTAGAATAATTTTATATGAATTTGTCATTTATTACAAAAGTCGAAGCTCATGTAACATAAAATAATTTGAAAGAAATATTTAATACATTTGTGTTGCGAATTATACACGAAAAAATATTGTTTTATCATTATATTAATATTTTTTATAGTTGCATTTTTTTCAAATTAAATAAATGTTTACTTAACTTCATATTATAATTAACCTTATTTTTCTTAACTTAATACTTATGTTAAAAAAATAGAGCATTTTAAAATTCTTTATAAATTTTAAGATTTAAATGATTAATTTTACAAAAATGAAAAAGAGTTAAAACTTATATTAAACAACATATGACACATACTTTGTTTCAACTAAAGACACTTCAACAAACCATGAATCCGTTGCTAAATATTTTTGTAAGTGATGTTATCGCACGAAAACACACTATACGCATTAAACTTTGATAAAATAACAAATAAAACACAAAATAGAAGTTAAATTTTCCCGTGTACACAATATGGCAACAGGTTGCTTTATTTGATTATACATTTATACGTATGGTTGGCTCAGAAACCCAACTCCACCATTTTCACCGAGTGTAATCTAAATGAAATATGTTGTTTTACAACAGTAGTAACAGCAGTTCGACTCACACTTTTACCATTGAGTTACTCGTACTTTGTTTATATATACATTTCAATTTGAACATATTTTATGAATGTAGTGCAAAGGTAACAGAACTTACCTGCTCAATGAATGTCTACTTCGGCGTGTTATATAGTTATATATATATATATATATATAATTATAGTATTTTGTTGCTATGAAAATATATTTTCTCCTTCTTTTTTATACCCAAACTAAATAATTTTTTTCTTAATTTAATCCAACCCTATTGGTAAGTATAACGTTGTTTACAAAGGTATTTTTGAATACCCCCACTAAAAGTAAAGTAAGGTGCATACTTATATATTATATATACTAGTATATTATACTTATATATATGTATATATATTTAGATATGCATATCAGCACTAGAATTTTAAAACAAATCAGAAACACACAAGTTTATATACGAATTATATTTATTTGTTAAAAATGTCAGATTTAAATATTTAAAGTATCTAAATATTATTATAATATCTAAGTATATTATTTTACTATCACATCACTGGTGTTTGTTTCTATATATTTTTCAGATTTTATTATTTTTTTACATGGTTCCATAATAAAGTTACATGTTATATCATAGTTTTAATTAATTTTTGTGCTTAAAATAGAACTTATATATTGAATGCGATAAGTATTTATTGATAAATTATTAAATAGATAAATAATATAACAATAATGTATAAGACGTAAGAATAAATTCTAATCAAAAAATAAATTATTACTATATTATTTAAAAGTGTTACCAAATTACTTTTGTCTTCTTTTTATAATTAATTTGTATTGACAACCACAATAAATTTTGCTTGACAAAAATTATTATAATTTTTTATTTCTTTTACATGTTTCTGTTTTCATTTTAAAGATAAAAATATAAAATATTATTAAAAAAGGGGGTCAAAGGGGGCGAAGTCGATGTCAACATATAAAAGATATTTATAATATTTCAAAATAGTGTTTAATAAATTGAAAAACGAAATATAATATAAGTAGATTTAGCTTACTTACAATTAAGTTAAATATATAATTTTAAATAAATGGTAAGAAGGGTAAATTTTTTTACATTTTTCTGTCGGTTTGAAGAGAAATATAAAAAATAAAAATAACAATAAAATAGGGAAAGGTTGGACTGCACCAGCAACTATACAACACACTAAAATTTTTGTAGAGTTTAAAAAACAAACAAAACTAAATTGTTAAATTCCTTAACTCAGTTAACTAAAACACATGTGTGTGGTTTTAAGTCTTTTAACTAAAATTATAATAAAAACTTTAGTTATTGCAGCTGAAATGTCGGCATTTTGTTTTGTTAAAGAATTGAGATGAGATAATAGTAAAATTGTTATAATAACTTTTTTTTAATTTTTTTAAAGACAAATTTTCACAGGTCAAATCTTTCGTCACGTGCATTTGTTTTTTTATCACAAGGCAAATGAAAATTTTTTCTTAATTTTATATGTTTTAAGTTAAATAATTTATTTTAATGTTTTATACAATAATTATAAATAAAAAATATTAATGACAAAGAGTTTTAAATATTTAATAGAAAAAAGATAGATAGATATCTAATTAAAATTGAGAAATTATGTTTTAACTAAAAATAAAAAATTATTTTCCACGATCACTTAAACATATTTAGCATTTACTGTTTCTTTCAGTTTATAAAAAAATAGGATTTCAATCGAATAAATAAATTCCATGTAAATAAATATATACAATAGATTAAATTTTATTTTAGTTGTCTCTGTTTTTTGTGTTATTTTTATTGTTTTATTGCATTATTTGTAAATTGCTCATAAATCATAATTAATTAATTTTAATTTTCGACTAAAAAAATGAAAAAAATACTAAAAGAAATTTATTTAATTTATTTACAATAAACCATTAATATTAATTTAAACATAAAAATAAATTCTTATTTTATTCTGTACCCTTAAAATCTAAATACAAGTAAATAGAAAAGATGGAGAGGTATTGTACAATAAGATATATTAATTGTTTTTAATGTTTAAATGATAGCTTAAAAATGAACAAGAAAACAGGTGGCTAAAAACAATTTCATTATTTTATTATTTGAAACTGATGTTGCTAGTTCTATTGGCGTTGCTACACAGAAATATAATTAAGACTGATAAATGATGTTGTAATGTTACAAAAATGCAATAATTTTAAAAGTATAGCAATTGTTTTCAATAATCAATATTTAAATTTTATTCAAATAGTTTAGTTAATTGATCTCTCTATTTTATATCAATAAAAATAAATTATAATTAATTATAACTAAATTTAACAAAAATTGTTAAATAAGTTCTTTATGTTTATACTGCGTATTTAAAAATAAAATTTTTCGAAAAAAATTATAGAATAAGAACTATTATGCAAATTTTATCAAATTATAATTTTATTATTGATATGCAAGTTAAAGCATAGTTTCATTTTTAAAGTATAGAACACATTCAATGAAAAGATTCTTAAACACTATTTATAATAAAATTAATACATTTATTAAAACATATTTATATTATAAACAAAAATTATTTTTATTTAATTAAAATCAGAAAATTTATTATATTTATTTTAATTTATTTTTTCATGCTAGCCACAAAATTCTGTGTTGTTAGTTAGATAAAAATTATTATAAAATTAATTTTAAAAAATGACGCCTTAGCGGATGTCCAGTTTGTATATGTTTTTTGTTTTAGTGAAAAAAATACATAAAATCTACGAACCGTGTTTGTACTTCCGTTTAGGTGTTCCGTTTGCTGTATAAATCTCCGGTAATCGTTTCATTTTCATATATGTATATTAACAATGATTATTTTGATTATACAATTGTTGCTATATTATTTTGTCTTGCGATTTTCGAAAATAAAAATAACATCAACTTTAATAAAAAATTAAAAACAACAAGTTTTCCATATATTGTCAATTTTTATATGGACGGTAGCCAGGATCAAAATGATATTTATGCTTTCGAAAATTAATATATTAGAATATAAATGGTTTTTTGATATAAAACAAATAAAAAAGACTAACATATAGTATTCATATTATCTGCAATATATTATATACAATACAATAAGGATTTATTCAATTACAATACAAATTTTGAACCCAAACATTTTATTATAATAAATAAATTCAATCTCTCTGTCAAAAATAAACTCTTTTGTTCCTTTCTGTATTGCATATTAGTTTTAATATAAAAAATTATTCATTATCATTAAAAACAAATAATAAGTTATTATATCCTATATAATATAATATTTACACATATATATATAGTTCTTCATTTTTTAATCACAGACTAAATATTCAAAAACAGACAACTAACCATACAATCAACCTGTGACAAAATTCGCACGATTAGCAATTGTCAATGTTAACAAAAGTGTTTTTATAATCCTTTCATTATTGAATGCTGGTACATTTTATTTTTAAATTTTTTGCTTTTCAATAATTATATAGTCAGCTTTTAAGTACAAAATCATTTGTTTTTGGGATATTTGTGTTTTGTCTCGCATATATTATATTTTATTACGATTTTATAAAATAAGTATTTTTATTTTTCCTGTTTAAATAAGATACCTTTTGTCACATTATTTAAGTATAAATAATAAAATTTTAAATTCTAATTCCTAATATTTCTGTTAAGTTCTTGTTCTTAAATTCAGCTTACTTCTTATTAGAATTTGAAATTTATAATTTCTTTATTTTATGTAAAACGAAATATTATTATTAAAGAGATTATTATCACCTAATTAAAATAAAATTTGAATTATTTCTTAAGAAAAATGCTTTGTTCAAACATCAATAAAATTAAAAAAAAAATTATATAAGTATACAAGAAGCATATAAAAAGTATAAATATTTTATTACCATATGAAACAATTGAAAAAATTACTGATAAATTAATCCAGCCTTTTAACTTATTTAAATTAAAAATTTTATTTTATTGTTTATTAAAACTATAATACAGTGGTTATAATTTTTACAATCCAATTGATTGACCAAAAATATGCATACGAATAATAAAACATGTAACTAAATGAATATGGATTTTTTTTAGATGTCGTTATGTATATTAAAAAGATATGTTTCTTCACTTTTATGCATACTTATAGCTATAAAACGATATATCGTAATAATGTTGACAAATATGTACATTTCACCAGATAAAATGAATTTTCTCTATTATATCAAAATATAAGCTAAACTAAACTGCTAAAGAGTATCATAATGATATTTTTTCTACAATATATACATATATATATATATATATATATATGTATTTTTTTTTTTTAATATTATTATTTTATTTAATAAATGGTTAAGGAATAGTAACTATGTACTATTAAAGTTAAGGAAGGGTAATTTTCACATATAAATTCAAAGACACGTTTCTGTTACATCTACACACTGTCGTACACAACATTACTATGTTCTCTCATACATATATGTGGTTTATAAAAGAACACCCTGTTTTATTCTTTATTTATTATAACAAAAATCCGTTGTCGTCCTTATATGCTGTAATATTATATTAAAAGAATCATATAGAACTTGTCGTTGTCATCGTCCTCTAAAACTTATACTTTATTTATTTTCTTCTATGTTTTATTTTTTTATTTTTCTATTTGTATAAACGAACAATTTCTTAAAAAGACGAAGATAATAACAAGTATAAAAACCACGAAGAATACACTTAATATATGAGGAAAATAAGGCAAACAGGGAAGTATTATTATTATTGTCACCCATGATAACACAGTGGTTTTGTGTATATGAAAATTTACGCAAAACAAAAAATAAAAGAAAAAAATTGAAAGGGTTTGCAATTTTTTCTTTTTTTGTCACTTCGCAATATACAAATTTATTTATATAATTTTGTCGTTTTTTACATTTCTTCAATTTCATTTGAAATCCAATTGTAATTCATACAGTGTCCAATACAGCATAATATCAAGTAAAATGGAAATACAACGACCAGATTGGCGCCCGCAGTAAACATTTGACTTCAAATTCAGTAAAATACGTCGAAGTTAGATAAAACGAATATATTTATATTTAGAATTTAATTCATTTTATCTCTGATAGAGAGCATATTTATTTATTTAATTCAATTAAGTTAATGTTTTTCTTTTATTTTGATATTTTATTCACAACCATTTAAAGTCAACAGGCAATTTTCAAACATTCTTTTTGTTCAATTAATTTATGATCTGGTAGCATTTATTACTAGAATTTATTTGTATTTTAAATTTAAAAAAAAAGAGTAAGTAGAATTAGCATTGATAGAAACTAATATAATTATAAAGATAAAAATCATAAAAATAAAATATTGTAAGTCTTCTTTTCTATTGCAGCATATGATACATCTTTATAAAAAAGGAAAATGAAATCGAGAAAATAATTTTGTTATTTTTTATTGTTAGTAAAATAATTACACTAGATGAATCCTTAAAATTTAATTAAAAGTGTAAAATGTTTAACTAATTGCTCACGTTTTTATTTGTGTCGCTTCATTAGAACAATTTCTAAAGAATATAATTAATAGTAAAAAATTAAATAAGAAGCAATAATATATTGGAGTGTTTATTCTTAATTTCTTTATTAAATAAGTGGAAAAATTGATAGTCAACTGCAACTACTAACAAACTATTTTTATTAATTATAGTTTCTATGTTATATATTGTATAATAATAATAATAATAATAATAATAATAATAATAATAATAATAATAATAATAATAATAATAATAATAATAATAATAATAATAATAATAATAATAATAATAATAATAATAATAATAATAATAATAATAATAATAATAATAATAATAATAATAATAATAATAATAATAATAATAATAATAATAATAATAATAATAATAATAATAATAATAATAATAATAATAATAATAATAATAATAATAATAATAATAATAATAATAATAATAATAATAATAATAATAATAATAATAATAATAATAATAATAATAATAATAATAATAATAATAATAATAATAATAATAATAATAATAATAATAATAATAATAATAATAATAATAATAATAATAATAATAATAATAATAATAATAATAATAATAATAATAATAATAATAATAATAATAATAATAATAATAATAATAATAATAATAATAATTTCATTTCTTTATTTAAAGAATCAAATAATCTATAATAAAATAAATAATTACATTAAACAAAATAATGAAAATCAAAAATTTCAACACGATTTTATTATATTTCGCTTATTTTGTATTTAATATACAAATTAAAAATAAAATTCCCTGGTTAATGGTTAATTACTGATTAAGAGCGTTGGCGTTAGAACAATAAAAATTGAGAAAACAAATTAAATGAAATTAAACGTGTATTAAGAGTAGAAAAGAACCAAACGTCACAAGTGACTCACAACCCTTTTTTTATTATTCGTATTAAGCTTTGTTATAAAAATACAAACGCAGCTAACGAAACAGTTTGTACAAATTGACGTCATTAGGAAGTGATTGATTCGATTTGCTATGTAGCTTACATTTGTATATTTTGTTGGTAATTCCAATTTTAAGCATAAAAAAATTAAAATGTAAGCTACGTTAAACGTGAAAGATGAAGAAAATTAAAATGAGTTGAAAGAAAAATGCTAAATGTAAAAAAAGTTAAGAAAAAATGTAATTAAGGTTAAATTTGTTGCATGGCCACCACTTACCTCCTACAAAGTTTCATTTTTATTTATTATATTTTGTTATTTACATAGGCATGAAATGTATACAAGAAATTCGAGGTAATTATCCAGCTAGACTAGGTTTAATGCTTTTTGTCGTTTCCTTATGCTCGGTATTTTTCTTTATAAATTTTTTAAAGAAAATGCATTAATCTGTATAAAAAAAAATAAATTTTTGGTTTGAGGATATCATATTCACGTTTTACTCTAATTTATCAAAACACTTTTCCTTAAAATAAAAGAAAAAAATAAACGAAGAAATGTAATTTTACTTGTTAATACTTGTTTCTTTAAAACCTAATTTTTTTCACCATCGCACTAATTTTTCATTTTATTATTTAGATCATACTATTTACAATTACTGTACATTTTTCTATAGTTTTTTTATTATAATATTTACTTATCTGCATTTGACGTTATTATTTTGATTTTTTATAATATTTATATTATTTTTTATTGCTTAAGAAATGTTCTCCTATTTCATTGTTAATATTTTGTTGTCATCAAGATTACCGAGTCTAAGTTTTTCTTAATCTTTGAATGGTTGCTGAAATAGAAAAAAAGAAGAAAAGTGAATTAATTAATAAACAAATAGTAAATCATTTCATTGTGTTGTTATTTATTAAATACAAACTTGTTATGCTTTTTATAATATCCTAATTTTATTAACTTATATTAAGTAAATTTCATGAAATTTAATTAAATTAATAATTTAATAAAAATAAACCAACTGATGAAGAAAATGTTATCAAAAATGACAAATGTATTTGTAGATTTTGTATTTTTATATTTTTTATTATTAATTTATTTATTTATGCATACACAAGTTATAACAAAAACCCCTAAGTATAACTTTATGTAATAAAATGATTTTTATAATTAACCTAAGACGTTCTTTCTTTGTATAAATATAAATAAAAATCAAAATAAATAAAACTACATATAGGAAAAAATAAGGTTACAAATATGGAAATAATATAATCAACGATTAGATTGTAAAAATTTCTTAGAAAGTCAAGTGAAATGTTTCTGAAAGGTAATATATCAGTTGATTTCGCTTTGCTGTATTTTATTTTATGTCAGTTTATATACATATTTTTTTTGCTCATATAATTTCTAATATGTTTATTTATATGATTTTGTTTTTTTTAGGGTTACCAAATTAACTAAAACTAAAAATGTTATCGAGAATTACAAGTTTTCTTTTTTTTTGTTTATTATTATATTTTGTTTTTTTTTTTCATTCTTTAAGTTTATCACATATAAGGGTGAATAATTTTTTATTATTTTAATCAGGAAATATGTTAAGACTGTAAAAATTATTATTAATATGTTATTGTATCTCATTTTTATAATATACTTTATTGGAATTTAGCTTTTATTTTGATATATTAAATGATTTTCCCAATCAAATATTTTTAAAATAATAATAGTAATTTTCAATAGTCTACAGTACTTTACACAAATAAATATATTGCCAATATGCAATTATAATTCAATAAAATTTAAATTATTGGCGATAGAAACTTTTTTTAAACAGTATATATAATTTATGTCTTTAAAATTAACTATAGCACTCTTTACAAAAAATAAAACGTGTATTTCTTTGAAAAATAAAATTTATATTACAAAAAGAAATATTTTTTATTATAAACATACATTTAACAAAGTATTATACAAAGGCGTTGATTGTTTATCAGTATTGTATGGTTTGGTAAAGTGTTAAGTTTTCAGGGTAACTTAAAATTAAACGAAACAAATATTAGTAGAGAATGTAAATCATAATTTAAGTTAATATAAAATAATTTTTATAAATTTAAATTAATGCTTGTAGATTTTCTTTCTCTTGTTTTTAGCATTTATAACCAATCTTCTAATAAACTTATTTTGGTAAACATTTATTAAGCCGCTTTATGTTGGCTTCGTAGAGTGTCAAAAATAAAACAAAAAGGAGTTAATATCATACTGGTTCGCTACAGTTATTACGTTTTTTGATAGTTTTTACATTATATTATTCAAAACGCATATTATTATTTTTCTTATTTTCCCTAATTTTAATATTTCAAAGTTAATTTCTTTGCGTATCTGTTCTTTTTTTTTAAATTATTACTATACTGATTTTAAGTTTAAATTTTATTTATTATTGAATTTTTTCTTTTGGGATAGTATTATTTTTGTTACTTAAACAAAACTAAGACAAGATAGCATAAAGAAAACTAACATAAAAACCATTATAACACCTTAGTAATTGCCATAGTAATTACATCGACTAATTATTATACTTTTTCATTATACCTGTAAACGATACATACAGCAAAGATTTTGTAAAAAAAAATACTTAATACATTAAATTCTATTTTTTATTATATTTTCAAATATATCCATTACTTTGACACAATAATACAAACTAATGTTTTAAAATAAAATAAAAATTTATAAATATTTATTTACCAAAATCAAAATCCGTATCATATTTGACTTAGGCTACAAATAAAAGGATTGTTTATGGTTTTAAAAGTTTTAATGTCTTTTTAATAATAAAATTCTTTATTTATGATGTCTTATGTTTTGAAGAGGTCGTTTCCGTTTCAATATTAATAAAACCAAATTTTTTTGTTGAAATGATTATTGAAAAACAATTATTTTCTTTGTTTAAGTCATTTTGTTGCTTATGTCTTCAATTTATTTAAAAAGCAATAATAAGTTTTACAATTAATTTATATAATATTAAACCATTTATTTATAAATAATAATAATAATAATAATAATAATAATAATAATAATAATAATAATAATAATAATAATAATAATAATAATAATAATAATAATAATAATAATAATAATAATTCACTTTTTTTAAATAAATACATAATTTTAGTACTAAAGTTTTAATTTAAAAACACTTTAAAATATGCAACTAAACTTAAATTTCATATTCAAAGTAAACAAAAAAAAAACTAGCATCAATCATAGTTTGTAATATTAAAAAATAAACAAAAAATGAACATAATTTTTAATAATATCGTTGTTTATTTAAAAACAGAAAAAAATACAAATTTTTTTGAGAGCTATGTTTTTCAATTAGTTTTTATTGCCAAAATGACAGAAAAAAGATACACATAAACCCAATATAACGATGACACTTTACATACATAGTTCAATTTATTTCTGCTTTTTTATTGTTTTATTTATATTTATAATTTTTCATGTAATAATAATAAATTACATGTGTTTATTTAATGTTTATATAATTTATTATATAAAATAATTATTTTTAATTTGTTTTAATGCGTGTTAATGTTTAATGAATTCTTGTTCATAAATTTAGTAATGTCTCTCAATGATGAAGTTTTATTTTTATTAAATAAAACGAATAAATAGTTTATAATTTAATTAATGGTTACTAGTTTATAATATATGAATTTTTATTTTGATTAATTGCCAATCAACAAGTAGTAGTTAATATTTAAAATAGTTTATGGTAAAGCACTGACTTAGTTGCATATAAGCACGTATTCATAAAATTTAAAAACATCATTATTAAACTAATTTTCATAATAATAGTAAAAATATAAGACTCGACAAGTTTCTTTGTTGTTTATTAAATCGATAAATAAATAACGTATATGAAAATGAAATAAAGTTATTATGCTTTTAATAAATTTTGCTTTAAGATATAAAGTGAACTAGATTTTGTAGAAACAAAATATAGTTTTGGAAAATTAAAATCCCATTTCATGAATTAACTAAAATATTTATAATAAAAGTATATGTACAATAGGCACACGCCGGAATTATAGTTGAGAGAATAAATATAAAAATTTAATATATAAATAAATTGACTATTAGAATTATTATTACTATTAACATGGAGATATTGGAAGGATGACGTTATGAATAAACAACTTATTATTATTAGTCATCATCTTAAAGAATTGCAACGAAGAGATGCAGTGATATGATTGAAATTGATGATCATAACATATTATAGGTTTTTAATCTTTTATCGTTACATAGTGAATAAAAAATAATATAAATAATGCAATTGTTTTGTTGGACAAAATTAATTTACTTCTGGTTTTTCTCACATTAATAAATTATTTAGTTTGTAATACAATGCATATATCTAGTATATGCATAGGTTGTTATAATAAATTGTATATCAACTTTATGACAAACAAAATCAATAGCCATTTAACTCAATGATTAAAAACTTGAATGATTAAGCATGGTATTTTATCATTTATAATAAAACATATTTTATGCATAGTTATCTCTCACATTAAAAAAATTAATATTTAATAATGCTATTTTTTTTTCCTATTGAAAGCCTTTAAGGCTGAATAATGAAAATAATTGTATTGTAAGCATGCTGTCAAAGAAAGCTCAGCATTGGCACTAAAGTTGCAACAAATATTTTAACAAAACACTCCCTTGCTGTTTGTAAGCATACACTAAACAATTTTTGTTTGACACAATTTTAATGACGTGACTGGGAATTGTGCGCACCTGAAAAGTTTTTATTCATGATAAGACTACCAACTTACTATTTTTGACTGACACATAAACAAACTATATTAATTTATTTAACATTTTGTGTATATTTTTTAAATATTCGTGATGCTTTACAATCTCTCTCAAATTTCTGTCAAAAAAATGATGTTATTGCTTCAGTTGCGCCTTGGTTGAGTAAGCATTTGTGTCTGCGCACACCTGTAAAACACACCGGTGTGATGTTGCATTTGAAATGCGTAGGTGGAAATTTAAGCTCCACCTACAAAACAGGTGATAGGATAAATATGAACCAATCAAAAGTATATTCTGTAATTATTTAACATTTTATTGGTTAAAAAATGAATTTTATTACTTTTATTCAGCATAAATGTAATATTTTTAAATAAAATCGTTAAATATTATTTACATAAAAAAAATTATATATATATTATTTTTTATTATATTTTAAAATTTTTTATTTAACTTTAAAATGTGTCTGGCTCCGTGAGAACTCAACAATAATATAAGAAAAACACATTTCATTAAAATAGCAAAAGAAAAAGGTTTTTTAAACTAAATGTTTGTGTGATATTTTCTTGCTTGTAACGAAACAATAATAAAAACAATGGAATGAATAATAATGATGAAGATGATAATAATGCTGTAACAACTTTTTTTTTAGATAACACGAAATGAAAAACGCATCTGTGTTCAACGCGGTATACCGAAAACAATGGTCTCAAATTAATTTACATCTCATAATAGCTTTTAACCATTTTATTCAATTTAATTTTTTTACTCAAATTTTTTGTATGAGATTTCTTAGTTATTATAAAAACAAGTGAAACATTTTATTTTTAAGTTGATATTTTTTTTTCACAAAATAAACAAAGTAAAAAAATTGTTTTGTTTTTATTAATAAACATTTAATACCACACTTTATAGGTTTGGCGACGTCGTCAATTTAATTTAATTTTATTATTAGTATATTACGATTGTTTTTTGGTATTTAGTAACAATGTTTTTTTGTATTCAAGTCTCGCAACTTATTTGCGACATCTGTTTTTCTATTATTTTATTTTTATATTTTAAATATTTAATTAGATTATATGTATTGATGTAATTAAAATAGTATAAAGGTAAATAATTTTTTGTGATATATATTTGTTTTTTTTTCGAATTTATTAATATACATATTAATATTTTATAATTTTCTTTCTTCTATATACCTTTTTCAAGAAAAAGTATCAAAGAGATTGTATTTGTTTGACATTAAAATTTTCGTATTTTTTATTTTCAGTTATTTATATATAATATAATTTTATTATAAAATTTATTGATATATTTTTATCAAGCGTATGTTGAAATATATATTTGTTATGTGAATGATACATGTATTTTATTCCCACTATTATAATTGTTCATATATCACATTGTGTTTGAAATAATATTTATTTTATTAAAATATTATTATAATATTTGTTTATACTATTTATTTTCACATGGGAATTAAATGTGGATATTGCAATTTCATAATTTCTTAAATAGTAACAAAAAACATATAGTTAATAATTGCTATCGACTTTGTTAATTAATTGTTAATTAATTTTATGTAAACATATAATTTTTTCCGGTTTTTTATTGAAGATTTAACGAAGCGTTAATATAATATTGTCATTGAAAGGATATAATCGCAACAGCAACATATAATTATGTATATTAATGTTAATTGGAATACCCAATTAGTATAAAGTAAGTTGAATAGAATTCATCATTATAAGAATAATATACAATCACAAATAAAAATTGAATAGAATAAGTAAAACAAATAGAAAATATAATCTTTTACAACTAAATGTATAAAGAAGAGTTCAATTTATTAACGGTGAGTTGAATCATAATAAAAAACTGAAATGATGAAATATATTGATTCTTTAAGGTTTGTGTTGCTGAATGTACTTGTTAGATAACTTTATTAAAACTTTCAACATAATGAATTTCTACTAATATAAACTACTAACGCAAACACAATATATCAATAATTAGTTTTAAAAACTAAACAATGAAACTTTAAATATGTATGTAAATACTGCAAAAACAATTAATTATTAACAAAATAAAAATCATTTTTTAAACAAATTCAAATTAATAAACATCATAGAATGAGAACATAAAATAAAATTTTTATAGAAAGAAAATAGTTAATAAATTTTAAAAAATAGTTGTTTATAACACATATTTTTAAATTTCTTATTTGTCATTCGGCTCTTACATTATCATAATTATGGTTTTACTTTAGTGTTATAAAAAAATAAAATTTATCCAAATAGTTATTAATAAATATTTTACTTGTATAAATTATGTTGAAAAGCAAACAATCATATTAATTGAACTTATTTTATTTATACTTCTGCTAATAAATTATTTCAATACTTTTAATTATTTTATTAATAAGACAATATTTGTATGGTAGACACCATATATATTATTCTAGTTGGTCACAATTTTATGGTGCTATTTAAATATAAAGTAAGTTACATTACTTGTAAAAAGTATTTAAACTAAAAACGCATTTATCTTCAATTTTGTTTTGTTTGATTTATATTTTTGAACATAAAAATTATACATAATATTAAAAAAAATCTTATTAAATATTTTTTGCTGCAATAAATCTTTTATAGCTTTTCCTTCGTTTGCTTGCGATATAAATGTGTGCGATGTGAATATTCGGATGATGTTTTCACCCCTCAAATAGCCGATTTAATAAATATATTATCAGTCCAGTTGTAAACAGTATAATCTAGACATACTTGTAGCATAAACTATCTATCAATAAATATGTAGCACATTTCGCAAATATATATATATATTTGTTTTCAGTTTTTTATATTTTGTTATTTTTCTTTAGGAACAATAATTGTCAAAAAACGGTTTATCACATAAACGGCAAACAATAATTATAAATATCTTGGAATGCTTATATAATAAGATCAATTATGTAAATAAAAGTTTATATTTTCTTTAATTTTTTTACAAAAACTTATTGTAAGAACATTTTTTTACATAGGTAATTATAATAATATAATTTAAACCATAAATACATTTCCAAAACTATTTGTTTTCTACAAATATTTTTTTAGGCTAATTAACTCTTTCATAACTTAAAAATAACTCTTTGTTGTATTTTCTTTATGTACAAAACAAAGCTGTTTTAAAATCAAAATGTAACTTTTATATAGTACATGATTTCACATTCTTTTTTACATTATTCATTTTAATAATAAATAGAAACAATTACTTAATACAAATAAAAGCATTATAAAATTGATTTTTTAAGTATTCTGAATATTAATACCAAATACTTAAAAATCACAAAGTATTACACTCTCAACTATACACATGTTCTTTTTAAATATCATGGCATGAGAACACAAAAGAAAAATAAGATTTTGATTTTCTCTATAAGGTTTATAGATTTTTTAAATAACTTTCGTATTAAAAGTCATTGGGAAGATGAAGGAATATCTATTTGTAGTAGATTGCTGGTTTTGTTTGTTTAGTTTTCATGTATCTAATGTATATTTTTTGGAATCTAAGTCTAAGACTTAGACACTAAGAAAAAGTATCTTTAAAAAAAAGTATTTGTTTTCACAGTAATTACAATGTAAGTTTGGTTTTATTTTTGAATATAACATAATTTTTAATGGATCATAAGCAATAAATATTAGTGTTTTTTTTTTTATTTTCATTTAAATAATTTGTTGCATGTTATAAGTTTTTTTTTTTAATTTATAAGGTTTTTTTTAGTTTTTAGATATTTTGTGTTTATTTGAAAAAATTATATTTGTTGTCCAAAATTGTCAACTTCTCAATTTCGTTTAATTTACTTATTTATTTATTTTTTCATTTGTCCTCATTCCGTTTTTTGTGAATACTATTAATTTTTATTTTTATTTATTTATGAAACTGAAGATTAAAAGTATAACAAAAATATAGCAACACTCATTTAATGTTTAAACAGAACATAGTGCTTATTACATCATTTAGTTAAAAACAATCTTTAATATTAATACAAAATATTAATGAATTTGAAAACATATACATATAAATGTATAATAATAAATTTGAAAAAATAGGCGCCCAATGTATAAATTATTAAATGACATGAAGTATTCATTTTGTTCTTTTATGTTACATTTTTAAATGGTAAATAGTATATTTAATGATTCGTATATTTTAACATATGTGCGTTTGATTATTACACAAATAGATAAATACAATTTAACATAATGAAAAAATAGCTTTGCTTGTCTGCATTATAAAAGAAAATGTTTATCATAATAAAAATGCACACTATTGTTTGCTAAGTATAAGTTTATTTTTTTAGAATATATAACACCTAATAGTATTAGTTCCGATTGTGATTTATTTATAATTATATTAAAGAATAATAAATAAATTATTATTTAGGCTTAAAAAACTATTTAATTTTTTTTTTATGTAATTTAACATTAAAAAACTTTAGATTTATCAAAATAAAAAAAAAAAATACGGAGCCACCTTCTAAAAAAGTTTTTGTCGTCTTTGTAGTAACTTCCGTGAATAACGAGTTTTCTTAAGTAAAATAGAAAAACAACCTTCGTCCATGTTTTATGTTCTATTTTTTAACACAATTCAACCGACCTCTCAGTCCTTCCTTCCTGTCCAAAAGTAAAAATGGTAAAATAAACTTTTCTATTCGACATCCTTTTGTCGTTAGATACAATACTCCTCGTCTCATATTCTTTTTCAAGTTTTTTCTCACTTTTTTCTTTCTTTTTTGTTATTATTTTATTTTGCCTATGCGTCAATTTTTCTTAGCCCATAACCAATTTGATGAAAATGTAACACAAATTTTCTACCGTTATAAATGTGAACATCAATTTATGATGTAGTTCTTACAATATTTTTATTTCACAATGTGAATTTATTTTTAAAAATATAATTAATAAAATTAAACCAAAAAATAAAATGAAATTAAGATGAAAAATTATGCTTTCAAACAGCATTAAAATTATTAATTAAATAAAAATTACATTACATTACATTTTATTCAAAAATTCTTATTAACAATCTTAAAACTATACTTAAACCATAAAAATACGAATTAATATTAAAATAAAAACAAATTAATAACCAAAACCTTTTTATTTAATTAAATGTTTTCCATTAGTTTAAGAAAAAGCTGTTTATATATATATATGCTTATTTGTTTGATCAGAAGACCAAACCAGAATTATATATACATCAGTCTCATCGGAATTTGTGTTAATCATTTCTGCGACGTGATAATAACCACTGTTTAAGATATTAGAGAAATATAAAACATTTTTTTTCGTTTTTTATTGACTATCATTAAGGGTTTAGTCAAAATAAAAAGTGACAATAAAATACAAATGTAATTCAACAGAGATAGAAATATTACTAACAATTACTGCATATATATTAGAATAAAACTAATAAGAAATTACGAAGTCAAGATATATTTCATCTATTAACAAAAAATACATCTGGAAATTTAAATATTCACCCTTCCATCTTTAGTTATGACATCATAATTTAGCTAGCATCAAGTTCGTTTATTATAATTTTAAAATACGATTTTAAAAGTATATTTTATATAGATTAACATAAAAACCAACTTATACGACGCACATGAATGCAAATTTCGTCAATAATAAAAATAAATATTTTACCTACAACAAAAAAGGACACATATTTTTTTGTATAATTTTTTATGACTTACTGATTATGTTGTTTTGAATAGAGATAAAATGAGCAAAAATATTAAATGTAGTTAAACTCAGGGAGGGATAGACTGATAAAAAAATTTTATGTTTTAATTTTTGTAAACATTTTTATGTTATTTCGTTGTTATAAGCAACAAATATTTTTTAATTTAATAATATTACTTCCTGTATTCTATTGTATAATTCAATGATATATACTATTTTGTTATTAAATTTGTAAAATTGTGGACCAATTTTCTTATGGTTTGACTATTTTAAACAGCCTATTTGCTATTGTTTATTTGTCTACTTCTATAACGTACTTACAAATTGGATAGTTCAGGAGCTATAATTTTAATGTTATGTAATGCTTTAATAAACAAAAGATTGAGAATTACATTTTAGTATTTTTATAAAGAGAATTGAATAAATGAGAAAGAAATACTTAAAATCTCTTTATACTTTAACATCTTTCAGATTTCTTAAGCCATTCAGTGAACATGTTTCTTATTCCAATTTGATATGTTTCTCCTGCATCACTGGTATTGTGTGTTTATAAGTTTTCTTCTCACAATAAACATTTATAAAACGAAATTATCATTTTTCATTATTAAGTGTTATGAAAATTTTTAATTAATAATACCAAAATAAATTTTACATAATGCACTTATTTTAAATGTCAAAAACCACACAATTGATACACTTCAAATAATTTAAATGATGTGTATTGTTATTTTTATTTAATAGCCTAAAACAAGAAAAATGTTATAATTAAAGGGGAAAAAACGTTAAACTGGCTACACATTGAAAAGTTTGTTATTGATATTTATTTTTTTAATTTTGTTATTAATATTTTCAAATAAATACCATAATGTTATGAGAGACTGTTTTATTTTATATAAAATGTATTTTATTAACAGTTAGAAAATTGAAAAATTTAATGCAGTAACGAAATTGTTAATTATTTATTAAACTTTAAGAAATTAACTTTTTTTTATTTTTCACAATATTTCTCAATTTTGTTTGTAAATACTATAATAATTTGCTAGAAACATGTCTTACTTTTTTAAAACCAATTTAACCTATTTTATAACCGGAAAATTGTACGTCTTTTTTATTTATTTTATTATGTTTTCTCTACTAAACTGCATTCTACGTGTTTTTTTTATTTACGTTGGATATTTAAGGCCCATTCCTAGATTTTTTACGTTGAATAATAACTTACAATGTGATGTACATACTAAACAACAACAAGAGCTGCACGAACAGGAACTAGAAGAAAAACGTATACCGCAAGCATAACAAAGAAGATTTGTCTTCTATATATCTATATATGTATACAAAAAAATAAAATAAATTCACCTCACGAACAAACAGCGGGAAATTGTCAACTTCAAATAAAGGTTTTTTAAGAGTAAAACTCACTTAATGTGAAAAATTGCTAGTTGCCTTTTCTTTTTGTTTATTATATGAGCTTTTAATATATTTTTTCAACGGAATATGGTCAAAATAGTTGACATTTCGTTTGAAATAGACTTCTTCACCTACCTCACCTTATGCAATGTACATAAACACATTTTAGTTTTGTAGATAAAAAAATTGGAGTCTGAGAAAAGTATAAGAAATACCCTAGACGATGGGTAAAGGGAATAAAGTCATGGTAAATGATTCAACTGAGTAAAATGAATTGTTTGACTACATAAAACGTTGAAAACCTCTATTTCAGTGGCGATGGAAATGATGATTGTGGTTTGAGTTTTTTCACAATTCGACAATTTTCCGCAACATTTCGTCTGTCTGTCACGCTTAAATCTAGAGGTATGTTTTTCTAAAAATCTATAAATTATCTTTCACAAAATTATATAAGTAAAATAAATAAGAAAATCTGTCGTCCAATTGTAAAATATCGCTCGTTTAATTTTAAATGGAATTTTTTTATTTCTTAATCTTAATAAATAGTAACCTTATAAATCGTAAATTGATTGATAATATTTTGTAATTGTAATTATCGAATCAATTAAAAGAAAATTATTTTCAATGATTATCAATAGTAGTTATCTTATAATTAACACTTACTTGAAATAATATTATTAGCTATTTGACATCGAATAAACTGCAAGGTCGTCTGAGATTATTTGTCGATTTATTGGTATGTACAGGTCGCACACGTTGACTATGTGAATGAATAGAAATTGATTTTGTATTTTACAATGCTGTTATGTAAGACTAAAGAAGAATATATACAGGAAAATTGCGTTTGTGCTTTGAATGTTCTTTTCCACTAATGCAGAGAAGAAACAGAAAAAAAGTTAAAGAAAATATATATTAGGAAAAAAAAGTTTAAGTAAAAAAACAAGAAAAGATTGTTTAAATGGGTTGTTTGATTTGTGGAGGTAGTATATGGAGTGCTTTTGGACACAAATAAATAAGCAAATACAAAGCGTAGAAAATTTTCTTTATTATGAAATAGAATGTGATGTATGTTTTTGTTGGTAAAAGACAAAAAAAGTAGAAAAATAAAATAAAAATAAGAGATAACAATAATTTAATAGTGATTTACTCTCAATTGGACTTGTGTTTACTATTTACCGTGTATATAACTCAAACCATCAATTGACTGACCTGACCACACGTTGAGTAGAATACATATTCTTTCTTTTATTTATTATTTTGAGTTAAATTGGTTTTCTATAATATATAGTAGGGTAGGTGGCTTGATATTAGTGATGATAAAGATGAATCTATGTGTATATGTCTTTATGTTATTACTTTATTTTATTATATAATATAGAATGTTTGAGAATTCGACTGGGTGGTAAATGAAATAACAGTCTGTTGGACACAATCACGGTGAGTTATGTTCGTTAGTTTTTATATTTTTATTTTTATCTTTTTACAGCACAAACAGTATGAGAATATTAATGGGGTGATTTAACTATTAGTTCTACATATGAGGATAGCTTGTCGTATTTGTGCAAAGATAGACGGGTCTCTTCTTTTTCTTATAGGCCTTTTATTCGTATTTATATTATTATCTCATCATCGACAACAACACCAATAAGCAGAAGAAAAAGGTACTCGATAACATATTTGCTGTTTTTTATTTATGATTTTTATGACATATTGTATAATGTTGACTTTGACAGCATTCCGTAATTGCTACACAAAATATTGATAAAAACAAAACATATAGTCCAAGTTTGAGATTTTTATAAATGTTGCCTGCATAACGTCGGAACATATATAATTATTTTTACAATAAAATACGAAAACATACATTAATTTTTAAATATTAAATAAAAATATAAGATTAAAAAACCATTGTAAAGCATTTGTTTTGTACATTTAATATTAAATATGGAATTTCCAATATTAATTTCTTCAGGTTTTTTTTTTTAATTCCAAATATTTATATTTATTTATAAAAATAACATTTATTTTTTAAATAAAATTACTTTATTTACAAGGCATACTATATAAATTCTTTAAAATAATGTTGACCACTTATAAAAACTGTTGAACAGATTGTAACATTTTTGACTTAGAAGTTTTATATGCCTTTCAAGTTTTCTGCGAGTATTAAAATTAAAAGTAATTAAATTTTGTTAATTTAACGAATAGTTAAATGTTAATTCTGTCCATGAATTTACATAATTAATTTTATTATTCTAACAAATATATATTTCAGAGTGTCTTAAGTATATGGTCAACTTTGTGTATTTGCATTATATCCCTCGGTCAGAATTTTTATTTAAAGCGTTTGCTTTGAAAAGCGCACTTTTTGTTTTTAATTATTATTTTTTTATTTTCATTTTCATAATAAACACACAGACCAACCGTAATTAAAATCTCTGATTAAACATACTCCTTTCGTACCAACATAAAACCTTTTGCAGCTACATCCTACATCCAGGTTATGTACGTAAACTGTTTGTGCTATGTTGTTATTACAATTTGGTGGTTCGGTTTTTGATTATATCTTCTACCTTCAGTGTTTGTCCCATAAAATGCTTAACGTATTACAAATATTCTACCGCATAGCGTTAGGTACTACAATTTATATTTATAGACTAACAAAATGTACAACGATGAGTGTCTATAACATTAAAGTAAATAAAATATAAAATTAAAATGACCAGTTGTTGGGTTGTGGGTACTAGATACATGGGTATCATACATTGAAAATTAAGAATTTATTTCAATTAACAGGTTGGCTTCCTGTTGCTCCTCATTTATTACATCTGTTTTGTTTTGTCCTTTTTGTTTATTATTTTATATGATTTTTATGGGCTTCTTCTTATTCGTACGATAAACAAAATTGTTAATTAAATTTTTAATTTTGAATTTTCTGTCTTTTGTTTTATTTGGTTAATTTACAAATTAAAAAAAAAAATGTGCTCGTAAGGTTTTTCTTTCCTTAAAGAAAAAAGTATATATAAAATAACTTTGGTAACATTGCTTCTTATTTACTTCGAAGTAGACATGATATAAAGCGAGTTTAATATATAAATCATAGAAAATCATATCACAACACTGTTAAATTGAGAGAGCTAAATTTTTCTAGATTCACTTTAAAATAGAATTCAAGTTTGAATAATAAATTTGTTTACATTTTTCGATCACCAGTAATATGCTTGATTATTTTCACAACAGTGTAATTAAAAAAATGAAACTACAATACCCCATAGCATATAAAACCACTAATATTAAAAACCACCAATGACACCATTATTATGGTTTTTTATATTTATTCATATACCAAACAGCAGCTTACGTTATGAGTTCAATTTTAGTTTAGTTTTATATTAAAAATATAAAATCTATGCAACAAATTTCATCATATAATCATCATCTCTAGATTTAATATTACCGCTTCCATTATAAGTATAAAAATAATAATAAATAAAAAATGTGTATCATATGGGAATATATAACATTCCTTTCGTGCATCCTTTTTTTCAGTACTGTAATACTTTAAAATAGAAGTAAAAAATATAAAACAATCAACGTACCACAAAATACGAAGCTTTAACAAAACAGAATATTAAAATGAAAAATATTCGTATATTTCGTATCGTACCATATGGTTGCATGTGTGTAAAAAAATGTAAACAAATATGATTGTTTTATTATTATTATTATTATTATTATTATTATTAGCAATATATATAATAATAATAATAATAATAATAATAATAATAATAATAATAATAATAATAATAATAATAATAATAATAATAATAATAATAATAATAATAATAATAATATTAATAATAATAATAATAATAATAATAATATATAATATAATATTATTATTATTATTATATTATATATATATTTATTGAATTATTTAAATTAATCTGTTTAAACTTATTAATTGGAATTAAAATGTCGATTAGCTAAGATCGGAATAATAATTTTATTTCACTTTTTTTAGTTAATAGTCCCTTTAATAAAAATATAAAGAATAGTTGTTTGGTAATAGTTAGACACGTGTCTTTTACAATTGTAACAAATTGCATTTTTGGAGTGTGTTTTGATTTGAATGCGTAAATAATTTATGCTTGATGAAACACATAAAAATGGGAACATTTACTATGCATTTTTGTTGTTTTAATTATTTTAAATTAATAATATTTTTTATTAAATAAAAGATAGTATTTTAATGTATAATATTTTTCTAAGCCATAAATATTTAAAATATCACTAATTTTATAATAAAATGAAAAATGCGACAATATAAGTTGATAACATCTTTGCTATGCAAACTTATTTTCGAACAAAAATTTTGGTTTTTCTGTTTACTTATTCAACATTTTATTACTTCAGTCCAATAAAAATCAATCAATAAAATGCTAAAATTGAACTAAGTCATAAAATATATTTAAAAACAGAAGCCATTCACATGTTTTGTAAAAATATATTTGTAACCGTAAAGTGTTGTATATGTGAAAGATGATTTTATTGGTATAACTGTAAAATGGCAATAATAAAAAAGTAAAAAGAGATGAGAATAAATTTAACACTGGGATAAGTACAGTCGTATATAAATCAAATGGCAAAACAGTCAACTAAATCAAACCACTACATAGCTACCCTCTAATAACATCTGGATATGTTTTGCAGTTGTGTATCTTCAAAGTAGTAGACAATGTGCAGATGTGACATTTGTTATTAAAAGTAACATAGACCAAATCTATATAGGTACATGTCACCACCGTGTCACATCACCCACCGTCAACCACACGATACAAAAGTTAAATTAACAAAACCTGGGGTGTAAATTTGAAAGGTTTTTTTTTCTTCACATAATAAAATTTTTGAATTCTAGTTTCATCAATAAAATTCTCTATTTATAAATTTTATTGAATCGAAAAAATCATTTTAAAATTTTAAACTTTTTACATACTCCAATACTTTTACTCCTGATTAGAAAAACTATTTTCATTTTTGTGTAATGTTATACCTCTTTTGCAGTTAATTCACCCCTTTACAGGAGTACACTGAACACAAAGTATCTTAACTGTATAGTGTGCCGTAAATATAGTATGACACGCGTTTTTTGGATGTTTGTTATGTTTATATTGTACTGGTTTATAGCATAATTCATAATCTCCTGTTCTAAAGCATAGTCTGTATAGTCAAAGTACTAACTTTGTAATATTTTTGGTGAGAACAACAAATTGATATATTTTTTGATTTTGCTTAGTTTAAATTTTACTTAAAAAATTATTTATACTGAAGGAGAGTACAAATAAAATAATTTTAAATCCTTTATATTATGATTATCGGTTGATAAAATAGCACTAGTGCATTAACAAAAAAAAAATGAAATGAATGTCAAACTTTATTGAATCAGGGTGACAAAAGTCAGAATTGTGGTCCAAAGGGGTGGCAAATATTTTTTTACTTTTATTATAACAAATTTCGACCCCTACAACTTACGTTACTATAATATAATATAATAAATATATGTTTATTTTATTCTTTGGTAACTTTGCGTTTGTGTTGGCTCACGTATGCTGATTTATCCCAATATTCAGAAATAAAAAGGGTGTTTTAAATGTTGCTCATAGAATAGCATTAATTTCAATAAAAAATAGTATATCAATAAGGGATGATAATTATAATGAAAAAAACAACCAATACTAAAGAACAAAAATGCAAGGTACAGCCAAATGATGTTCATTTCGGATAAAATGTTTAAAAAGTAGTTTGAATATGCATATTTTTTATTACGAAAACAGAAAACACTATATACATAGTAATAGTGATTCTGTTCTGTATTTATTTAAAAAGACACTAGACTTTTAAAGCATCTATTTTATTATTATTATTCTATATTATTTACAGCAAATATTTTTTTTTTGCTTTACAATAATTCACAATTTACTTTTAAAATATATTTGGTAAAATTATAATTTATTTAACATATTAATTAATGTAACATCATTTGTTTGTATTTTTTTAAGTTAAATAAATTCCCACACAGCTTTGTCAATTTCAAGTGCATTCAAACATATAACTATAAATCTAGTATGTATAAATTTTTATTTTAAGCATTATTAAAACTGCAGTAAGATAAAACGAAATTAAATTGATAAATAAAATAAATCTTAATTTAAATACGTATTTGCTTCATATTAAAATTTTCATAAATTTTATAGTGTACGAAAACGTAAACATTTACAGACAGTTGCACTAATTTATAAATTCATAAATTAGATTTACTCAACATAGAATTAAATACAATGCCACCCTTTTGATATCATTATTGAAAAATAAATGCTTTTATATTTTACTCACTTTTTTACCTTACTGTTTTTTCATTCTTGTATAAATCAGCTTTTCCTTTTACATAAATTAAATTATTTTCAAAGAAAAAAATTATTATAAATAATAATACCTTGCTAATCCACAACAATAAAAATGTTGTCTGAAAACTGTTTCGTACTTCTCTACCTTTTTTCAAGGGATAACATACAATATTTAATATTTTTAAACTTTAAACAAATAATAAAAAATCTCGGTGTATGACGCGTGTTGTTAAAAATACAGGAAAATTGTAACACGTTAAAAAATTTTATAAAAAGGGGAAGAATAAGACTAGACAACACAAAATATATATAAAACAATTTTTATTTTCGTCAATAGTATGAGGGCGCGAAATGAGATGACAATAAGGTGTAATACGGGCGATAATTGTTCAAAAATATAATAAAAATTGATTTAGCTTTAAATTTTTATAAATTTTGATAGTTATTAAAGATTCATCACCGACCAACAACACGTATTAATAGGTAAAACAAAATATAATATATAAAACGTTATTATTTGATTAAAACATAAAAATATTAATTTTTGTTTCCTTTTGATACGTTACTATATGGCAGCATGCTTTTTATGGCTTACCTTTTATGTATATAATAAAATTAAATTGAAAGCAGAAAAAAATTATTAAATTGAATTAAATGAAATTACCATCATATATTTTTATTTTTGTAAGGATGAAAAATATTAATCGACAAAAATTATGAGGGCACATTATCGCATTTTTCTTTGTATCACTTATTCAATATTAATTTCAACATTCAGTTTTTTTGTTACATATAAAGTTTCTTAATACATGTGTGTTAAGTTGTTTCCACTCTGTAATACCCGGTACCACACCCAAATTTAAACCATTCACATATTAAGAATTTCTTTATCTATTTATTAACTTTTATTATTATTATTATTATTATTATTATTATTATTATTATTATTATTATTATTATTATTATTATTATTATTATTATTATTATTATTATTATTATTATTATTATTATTATTATTATTATTATTATTATTATTATTATTATTATTATTATTATTATTATTATTATTATTATTATTATTATTATTATTATTATTATTATTATTATTATTATTATTATTACATCAAAGTAGATATAAAAAATAATAATTATTTTCATCATAGACAGTGAAATATTGGTGATTGAAATAAGGTCTTAATAACAAAACATCGAGGTATTAATTTAAGTTAATTAAATTAAATTAAAAATAATTTTGTAAAATGAAGGTACATTGAATTTGTGTTAAGTGATTTTTAATATTATAAGAATAAAATTGCGTGTAACTTATATCGGACTATATTGGAACAAAATAAATAGAAGAAATAAAAAAAAATAACAAAACAGTACCTTAGTGTTTATTTGAACAAATAATACAAAGTTCGTGTTGGGTAAAATAAAATAAAAATTTATTAAATTATGCTAACCCGTATACGTGTTTTTATTATTAATAAGTACTTATTTAATTTGTTTTAAATACTATTCTTTTTTTGTTGTGTTATTAACCCCCATTTCAAAATATTATTTTATTTTAAATAAATTTAAAACATCAATTTGCTATTTTTAAATATATATATATATATATATATATATATATATATATATATATATATATATATATATATATATATATATATACTGACAATAAACAAAGAAGATAGTAGAGTTATGATATTGTATAGCTGTTTAATTTGAAATTTTTCAAGTATACATAATCAAAATATTTTTTTTAATAATTAATTAATATATTACTATTTCAATCTATTATTTTTAGTTACAAAATTGACCCTTCAATAATCGTTATACAGTAACGAAAATTTATAAATACAAAAAACAAAAATTAAACGTCCCGCATTTGTCGTTTATATTCAATTAAAGCTATTTTCAATTTTTGTTATAAATTATGCTACTTAGAAATTTAATATTAATTTTTTTTATTGTACTATTTTATGCATGATTTTGTTGCAAAACAATAATTTAATTTGTGTACACCTAAAATTGTCTAAAGTTAGAAGATTTAAAATAAATAACATCAAACATTGTTTATTTTTATTTTTAACAGGATATACAGGATGTATGTTATAAAAATTATATAACAAGGAAAAAACTTTTGAAAAAGATTAGGTCTAATCATTATTTATCTTGTTTTATTATTATTAAAAGCATTTTTCCCTAGTGGAAGACGCAATTTATTAATTTATTTTATTTATTTTAAGATACAGTTGATTTAACAATTGTTCTAAATATATGTTTTATCAATTAAAAATTTAAATAACAGAATAATAATAACATCTATAGAAATATTTATACATACTTCTTTTATTTTTAAACGCGGGATATAAAACATAATTATAATAAATATATTAAAATCAATAAAAATAAACCAATCATAACATATTTTCTTTTAAAAAATATATTGCAAATGTAGACAATTTTAAGTATAAAGAAGCTCGGGAAAAAATAAAAACAACGTGTTAATGTGTGAATATTTAAGTCGCTTACTTTATTGCAATTATCGTGTTAATATAAGATGTGAAAAAATAAACATCAATTTTCTTATATTAAAAACAAAATATTATTGCACGCGTCTAGACCATTAAAAATGTTATTTTTTACCCTTATATTTTCTATTAATATTTCTCGATGAGCACAGAGAAAAGAAAAATACTTATAACTTTTATAATAACAATAATAATAGCAGCCCAATTGTCAAACCCCATCTGCACATGGCGCGCGATGTTTTTTTATTATTATTATTATTATTATTATTTTTGTTTTCATTTATTTTCTATTGTATTCCTGTTATTATTGGACGAAATAGAGGGACGAGTATAAACAACAATACTACCAAAGATATAAAAAGAATCTAACAGTAATTTCACCTCACTCAATTTCACCTCAGTCATGGGAACATAAAATCGTGTCGCGTGAGCTATTCTTCACCGTTTTTCTATCACGTTTATTAACCCATAGCTAAAGTCGCTCTAAGCTAAGTTGTGAATAATTGCAAACAATTGAACAGGGATAAAGCATTAGTAAATGCAATATAAATGCAATACAAAAGAGGGTTGAGATTTAGTTTTTCTATGTTATATATGTGTTAAAGAAAGTAAACGTGTGGATTATATTTATTATGAAATACAAAAAAATTCGGGGTGGTAAATATAATGGCAGTTAAATGACATTCGCGTGTAAATAAATAAAAATGGGAGAAAAAGTATTATGATAGTTTTATAAAGCAGCAAACAACAAATAAATAGAATTGATTTTTTTATTTTTGCATTTAATTATTTCCATTTTTATTAACAAATTGCTGCAAATGATCCTTTTAAAATTCTTTTCTAGTTTCCTAAGATTCAAAACAAAACTGTTTTACAAGAAATAAATTAAAAGTTATTAATTGAAAAATGTATTCAATTTTCTAGGAAATTTAACAGCTTAATGTTATCATTACTTTCTTGGTTTTTTATTGACATTTATTATATTTAAATAAACAATGTTGCGTTAAAATAACTATATGTAAAATATATTAAAAAATAGGTATCAATTTGTATTGAATTGATAAATAATAGAAATATTTATACCGATTGTCATTTCCATGTAAATAAATTTAATATAAGTAATGATGAAATTTAAAATTGTGTTCAAGGAATATGGGATTTATAAAATTATTCATTATATAACTTTATTTGTTTATTTTTTCTGATTTTTATTGCATTGTTATCGTATTATGGAGAATATATATAAAAGAGATAGGGATTTTGTTATATCTTTTGTATGTTCTCCACAGTAGGATCATATAAACAGGAAATGAATTCAATATCTTTTATTTTCATACCAAATATAATAAAACTTGATGAAATTTTTATTGCCTTTTTATTATTATTAATATTATTATTTTCATCTTTTTTACCTTAAGAATTATTGGTGTGGCCAGAAGCTGCGTGTTATTTTTTAATGGTTTAAATATGTATTTTATTTGGTTTCTTATTTCTATTTATTACGTCAATTCTGGACACTGCAAATAATTCTTTATTATAAAAATAAACCAGATTAAGATACGACGATAATACAAACTCCATTGTTATTTTTATATTTCATGAATTTTCCTCGTAATATATATATAAACAATTCACCTCTATTCTCCAAGTCACCCTTATTTTGAGTGTTAATAAGTATGCATTTAAAATTAATATAAAAATTTACACGAAAATACATAAATAAAATAGAAATCTCTCAAAATGCTGATTTCCATATCAAAAGAATTTCCCTATTAAAATATATTCAACTAAATTTTTATGAAAATGACAAAGGATGTCATCTTCACACTAAATAATGCACGTTATACACATGAACAAATATAAATAGTTTCTCATCACTAAAATATAATTCAAAATTTGTCATACATATCATAATCAGAAGAAAAATATCATTTCTAGTAATAATTAAAGAGTAGCATTATTTTTGTTTATTCAATATATATATATATATATATATATAATTCATATTGCTAATATAAATAAAATTTAATTTAACAAATTATGCTAAAACTGTCTTAAAATTGTTATTATTCTTTCATTTTCATTTTTATTTTTTGTTTTTTCTTTTAACAGTCTCATTTCATATGTTTTATTCAATTTTGTAATTACAAATTTAAATAAAATATAGTAAACAAAACATTTTATTTATAACAGATTTATGTTTTAAAATAAGTTAAAGGTTTAAGAACTATGTCTATAATTTATTATTAATATTATAATTTGGATTCAATATGCTTATATATATGTATGTGTTTTAAAATAATGTGTTTCCATTAACTTGTAAATTGGCGTAAATAAAAGAAAATAGTTTAACATATTATTGAAAAATATTTTATATTAATTTTTAAACATCGAAATAAAACCATAATACTTTGATGTTTTCTTTAATGCAACTAATTGACTTTTATTACTGCTATTTTATATTTATATGGATGATCTATATAAAAAATAAACTAATGAAAAATAAGATTTTCGAACATATTACATTTTTTAATTAATTTGCTCGTTTTGTTTAAATAAATATCCAAATAGTTTAATTAATTAAATTTTATATAAAACGGATATTTCAATCATGACCTGTTCATTTGAATGTTTATTGATCTTTTAATTTGCATTCTCTTATTTTGTAAACAATTTGTTACAGTAATACCAATTAATATTATTAATATTATTTTAGAATTTAGGGAAAGTGGAAACAATTGAATTGTTATCAGATCAACTACAAAACAATTCTGCGATTGTTAACAAGCTATAAACTCATAACAAAATTATATTTCAAATTATGATTTCATTATTGATTTTAAAGAGAATCGTAACGGGAATCATAAGCATTTATTTCTTTGTCATTTTTAGTTTAGGGTTGATAAATATTTTTTAAATCTTCCTCGGATATCCTAATTCATTTCTAGTCATAACACATTCATGTCGAACATAAATTTGATATACTTTTTTTAAATTTATTGTAAATATTTGCCTCCCTTTAAAACTATACATATATATATATATATATATATATATTTATTTTTATTTTTGATTCGATTCATCGATTCATAAAATATTGGATATACTTGTATAAATATATGTATTTTATTTGATAAATATCTACAGGTCATTAATTTTATGTGCGACCAAATTTAAACGAATACAAATTTTTATGTGTTTTATTGTTAAAAGCAGGATCGTGATATATGCCCTAAAATAATTTCTTTTTCCTAATACATATTAAGAAGAAATCAAATTTGTTGCAGTTATTTTAGTTCCGATAAAATTTTTATTTTTAGTTTTTTGTTTTGTTGTTAAACGAGATAAAAATTACATGCATTAATTTAACAATTGTTTGTTTTTTAATCATATTTTTAAGCAATAAAAAATCAATGCAACTAAGCAAACTCAGTTTAATGAAATGCAGTTTTCTAAATTTAATATTGTAATATAGTAGGATGTAAAATCTGTTTGTCCTGATTGTTAATGATGGTTTTTCTAAAATAACCTAAACAACGACAACATCAGCCAAGCAATATATTCATAACCAAATATGTATGAGTTTGTTTGCTATAGTAAACTATATATAAATATTATATAAGACATTTCCTTAGAGTTTTATGGTAGAAAGATTTTCAATATGTGTATATAACGATTTATCTCGGTGGAATAATCTCTTTACTTTTATCATAAATAGGAAAATAACAAAATTTTAAACTTAACACAATATATGATTTTTATATGACAAAACATTTTCCAAAAACTTAACACAATTTAAATAATAAAAAAAGTATGAAAATTATTAAATTATATAAATTTTCCATTTTCAGTACAAAACATTTTATGTTATATATTTTGAAGTATAACTAAACAGGAACTGATATTACTTGTATAAGTTAAACATATTTGTCACAGCTGATTTTATTTAGTTTTTATTACATTTTCCATAAAAGTACAAAGTGCGTAGCAAAACATATCTACATGTTAAATAAAAAAACAAATATTAAAACATAAATATTATTCCTTTTCATACGTTTTAATTATATTTTATTGTTCGTTGCATTAATTTGATGTTTTGTATCTTTAATTTCTCGTTAACAAAACTTAAAATATGTTTTATTCTTTAGAAAGGAAATGATTTTATATGAAAAATGATATGAACAATGTTTGTAAATTACTTGCAAAATAAACATCATTATTAAAAAGAAAATATTTTAACCTTTCCTTTAAAAATTATTTAAAATTGATGTAAATATTTAAAGAGTTATTTCTGATTTTCAAATTAAATAAAAAATTCTGTGATAAATTATGTAATTATTGTTTCAATATATTCATTAATAAATGATTATTAATAAAATAAAATGGCTGATACAGTTAAAAATCAATAAATTATCACTATTATATCGATCAGAATAACAAAGTATTGTATGTTTTTCTCATGTCGTTGAAGCTTGTAATTCTACTTATATTTTTTATTATTATTAGGCTTGAAATAAAATATTTATTTATTAATATTAAAAGACAAATAATTAAAATTGTTTTATGCACATGTTAGAAGTAGTTAATGTTAAATTAACTTAATGAATAACAAAACTATTACTACGAATAACCATTTGTTTATTTGTTTATTTTAGAAAATTTTATATACCAGATAATAGTTAAACTAACTAAATATGCTCGCAGTTATTCAAAAAAGAATATGACGAAATGTAAAAGTTAAACGTAGCTGAATTTTAATGCGATAATTGTTTGTTTTTATGTAGAATTCGGTTATGGATAATATCAACACACATTTATAAGGTTGACATTTATAACCACTAACATAACATAACATTAGCGGCATTACAACATGTTATGTGGCGTCAATAGTGTTAAATGTTTAATTTAACTAGCATGGTTTTATATTTTTTTATTATTACATTTACACTGCTGCTGCTATTTAATGATGATGATTATTATTATGACGATAATATAATAATAATGAAATAAAAAAAAATATTGCGGTCAAAATATACGACAGTAAAATTATATGTATTTTTGTTAATTAATTAAATAATCACTTTTTCCCTATCCTTATTTTGAAAGTTTTTTTTCTGTTTTATATTATTTTGAGGCATGCATTGTTACGGTAATTATAAACTTAATTTGATTAATTTTTTTTTAAGTCTTAACTGTTTAAAATATAATAATAACAATAATTTATAATAACAAAATGAACAATTTACAAATTAACACAATCCTTTCAATGATATATATATATATATTTAGATATATATAACATAACACTTTAATATATACTGATTTTATCTGTGCATATAAAATTAATTGGTATTCTATAACACGCAATTTAAACCTTCATAACAAGTGGCTATTAAAATGGTCACTGGATGACCATCTACATTATTTTACAATTACACAAGTCTCTTGTATCTTTAAAGTTATTTGGAATATGGTCATCTGGTTGTTATAAAATAAACCAACTAAAACATACAATTTTATATACATATGTCGTATCTAATAATATACATAAAACACTATTGTTATTTTTCCTATCGAGATATAAACTGCCCCTTCGAGAAATATAAATTAAAGTCAGTTGAGATAATGTTGATATGGTAACAAAATTAATTGAAATTTTTTTTTAATCTTATAATTTTTTGCGTCGAAGTCATTGTCTACTTGTTATAATAAATAGTTAACCAATCAACAAAAAACATCGAACAAATTTACATAATTTTAAACCTTTAGTATAGACTAATTATATAAATATTTATGATAGAATGCGTATTTATAAAATTAATTTTTAAATAAAATCAAAATACATTTGTTTTTAGTATACTGTACATTGTTGAACAAAATACCAATTTTTATTGATTCCTCAAATTATTAAACTAAGTTCTAATTATACAAAGCAATTCGGTAAACAAAAATTAGAATTTTTAAAACAAAAATAGTCTTACCCTTATAATTATTTGTTAATTCCAATTTTTCATGAAAAGTATTAATTAAAATGAAAAGGCTTATAAAACTTTTAAAATCAGTATTCAGCTTATATATTGCGCGATGCTTAACGATATTATATATAAACTAATAAAAAACATAAACGATTTTACTTTTATATGCAATATTAGACAAAAGTTTGTCGCGAATTAATTTGTTTAAAATTCTTTAAGTATTTACAGTTTAAACTGTTCCTGTTTAATATTAATATTTTTTCTATATCATAATCTTTTTTTAACGTAACAAGGTTTATGTCATTACTCTAATAGTAATAAAATATTTTAGGGTATATATATTTATTTTTTTCAAAGAAAAGATTATATATAAGAAGTCTATTAACTATGTGAACGTATATTCAATAGACATCACAAATACCAAAAATCCTTTAATTTCTCTGGCTAAGAAACCATAATTGCCTAGTCTTTTTAAAGAAAAAAAATCGCTTTGCTTATTTTATAAAAATTTCAGAAAAATTATATTTTTTAAAATATTTTGGCATTTTTAATATTTGGTGACGTATATTTCTTTGATTTCCTCTGGATTTTTTTTGGTAAATTAAGCTACATATTAATATAATTAAGATAGTTTGATAATAATAATAATAAAAATGAAATAAAACTAAACTGCAATAATATTAGACAATGAATATGGGAAATACCACATAAGTTTGGCGATATTTTCCGGTGCTAGACATAAAAAATTAGGAATGTATGCAGAAGAATATTGTCTTCTTAATAAAAAAAAGACATTTACTCGTTTAAGTCATTATTAATAAATCAAATTTAATATGATATAAATAGTATAAACATAATAAAAACTTCTTATGTCATATTTTTTGTTCTTTATTTTTATTTTTATGTAATTTACTTCATTCAAATATAATATCCACTTAATATTTTCCTCCAACCAATATATCATCACTTTTATTGTATCCAATATCTTAAATAGTTTTTGTTAAAATACAGTACAAACTCTATCTAATGTTCACATTTTATATATTTATTACATTTAACAAATATGTACATAAAATATGATCGATTTTTTTTAATAAGAAAAATTGTCGAAATTTCTTGATTTTATTATTCTAAAAATGGTCTAAAAGTCTGTGATGGTTAAATGATCAAGTCATACATTGCCAAAAATTTTACAAAAATATGAAATGAAACAATAGCAAGATGTAAATAATAGTATATTTCATCATAGTAAGATGAAATAAAAGCTATTTATAAAAAAAATACAATCGTAATATTGTCAATTTAATTGAATAATTTTGCGTGTGTGTTTTGTAGTCATTTAGTATTGTATTTTAATATAATTCAATGTGCAAAGTGCATTCAACTGAAGTAAAAGTCGATACATATAAAATAAAATGAGAGAAATATAAATTACTGATAATCTTACCAGTTCTATAAAAATGCAAAATCCCACTCCTAATACTGATTTTTATAACAAAAATTTTAATTTAGATTATATATCCCTTGGGAGTAATAATTTGACCAATGTCCAACCAATTTTAATAAGTATCTTTAATAAGCTCAGATTGCAATTAAATTTTATATACATCCATCTTTTTTACTTTGCATCCTCATATTACAAATATCTTATACAGTACAACCTTCTTTTCATTATCTACGATAATTTTGTAATTTATATTTAATTCTTTATCGAGACAACAATATTTTATTTTGAAATAAACATAAATTCTTCTTGGATTCACTTAAAGAATCGAAAAAAGAATAAAATTACATAGACATCCAATAATGGCAATTCATTTAATGTCTTATTTTTTTCCCCTTTTGCAAAATTAAGAAGACAGGAAGAGAAAATAGTAATTTAATTTTTAATAGAAATATTAAAAAATAGTGTTTAGTGTTAATTCAATAGAATTTCATAATTCTACAGTTTATACAGTTTATTATAGCGTTACACTTGCAAATAAAATTTTATTATTGCCAAAACCAAGTCACAATATTATCTAACAACATACTTTTTAATTATTTAAAATAATATTTCTTATAAAATATACAGACCATAAAAAAATTAGCCGTCAAAAAAAAATTTTTTTTAAATATAATTCATTTCTCTTTCAATTATAGAATTGTTATTTGAAATTGTTTAGCGAAGGATAAAAAAAATTTAGTTTATTAATTTCTAGTCAAGCATAAAAAAAAAAAAAAAAAAAAATAATAATAAAAATAATAATAATAATAATAATATTTCTATGTACTATTCAATCATTTTAAAATAGTATCCGCCAGTACCTTAACTCCAGATTATCCGCCAGTACCTTAACTCCAGATTTGTAATATGTCATAATGGCTCAAGTTTTTCGCTGGTTATAAGCAAGTTAACACTGAATAAAAAGTATAAAAAAGCGCATTATTAAAAATCAAAAAGTTCATTACATAAATTTTCAAGGGTAAAATTTTGTTTTTTGTTGACATCCCTTAAGTTTAAACAATTTCCGTATTATATGTACTTAGTCTTCTAGGCAGTTAAATATTGTTTTTAAACTATTTCTGCTTGAGATATATTTAAAATTTCTAAGAAATTAAACGAATAATATGTATTGAAAAAAGGATAATCTAGTGTAGATGATGTGCTCAGTCATTAAAATGGAAATTCATGGAAGATGCAAATAAACTATGTGATTATACATGGTCAGTCAGATAAATATTTCCGGTATTAATATAACCAAATAAAACATTGAAAACAGTATTAAAATAAACAAATGACTGTATAAGATAACGAATATAAATGAAAATCTTAGAAATATACAAAAAGGGGATGAATCTTATTCCGGTTGAAATATTTTAAGGAATTATTATTCATCTAAATAAAATTAATTAAAATCCCAAAAATTAAGAAACATAATTAAAAGAAAATTTTATCTTTCAAATTGTTTTTAATTTTTGTTTTTTTTTTTACTTAATATAGCGTTCTTTACATCTAAGCAAATTTAGTTTCTAAGGACATTGGGTTGATTATTTTTTAAATTATTTAAATATTAAAATTTTTAAAACTTTGTTGTTTTACGTAAATCTTTTTGCAATAATTTTCCATAAAAGTTTAAATATTTAAAGGAATCAACAAATTTTTTAAATTGGAAATTATATTATCTATTTTGAAACGTGTAAACTGCTACTTTAAATGTGAATAAAGACTTCTAGGTGCGAATTAATTCATTTTATTATTATAATTTTCTTTAAGGATATGTGAAAGAATTTCAAATAACATATATGTTAACATCATACTAAATTTATAATTATTAATGCACGCTGTAATCAATTTGTAGTTTAAAACAATATTATTATAAATAAAATAAAATATAATATTTATTTATATATACAGAAAGATTTGAAATAAAATATTTATAAATAAATAAAAGTGTCTTTTAGTTAACTATTATAGGCAGTTTTTAGAGAGTCCAACTGTTTATTGTTTAAGCTTGGTTAACGAAAATAACCATGATAACGGCACTTCATTGTTTAAAAATTTAAGTTTTCAAGAAAAATTAAATAAAGTTAACGATTATTTCCTTCGATCTCTTAATAACGTTGATGAAAAATTTCTTATAATTCCAATGTATAACCTAAAGAAACGAAAATATATTTTTTAAATTAAAATAATTTAATAAATGCCTTTGGCGTTTCCGTTTATATACTATTTAACTATACGCAATCAGAAAAATATGATAATTGTTATTATTATTACTATTATTATTATTATTATTATTATTTTTTTTTTTTTTTTAATAAACTTTTATTTTTTTTTTATTTTATACTTTAAGCAAATTTTCAAAGTCTTTTCTTCTTCTTCTTTATATTACATTTAATATAAGAATACATATAAAAGTTTAGTAAACATTTGTTATGCAATAAATAGGGTTAAAAATATACACATGTATCTGCTTGCCTTTTGTACATATTGCTTTAGACATTTTAGTTTACGAAACCATTGTTTTTATCAATAAAAAAAATTGTTAACACCGTAACCTTTGAGTATTGGACGTCGTTCTTATTAAAATTTAATACAAATAAATGTTAACAAACTTAGATAAATTTTCGGTTGTACATTAAAAGTTTTAACTATTTGCATGGTATGTTATTATTAAGAATTTATTTAATTTTTGTAGTAGAGCACAAGAAATATTAAAAAGGTTCTAAGGGGCACTAAAAGTTGTAAGATATTTTCAAATAAAATGAACGCCTACCCATTGACCATCGCTTCTTGCTATATTTTAATTTATTCTTATGTTTATATTTATATTATGTAATAAGAAAAAAATTCAATTAATTTCAGTATACATTTTAATTAAAAAAAGGAAACAAAAAAATTACCGCTAATAGAAAATTTATTTTTCATCTTTCTGCCATTCTGCCATTCTTCTACTTTTATGTATTATTGTTATTATTTTATATAATAAAGCAAACCTCGATAGCTTATTGAGAAATAAACTATGCAAAATATTTCCAATCAATCTTAATTGCCTGAAGAGCATATCTGAAGTAAAAACAAGCAAGAAAAACAGCCATGAATTAAACCACCCTCAATAACCAATATATTTTTATCCCATTTCTATAACAATTCATTCATTCTTATTCTTTATCATCCTCATGTTCTTCTATAGATTCTTATATACATACTTATGTAAAGCTATATAATGTTACACCAATAAATACAGCATCAAGACATGATTTGATGATGTGAATTAATAAAAGAGTATGAGGACTGTTGATGCTGATATTGTTGTAGTTGTTGTTGTTTTATGTTATTTGGTGTTTGCCATAGGGTTTGTATTCTGAAAGAAGTAAAAAATAAATAAAGTAATTTTTGTGTTATGTTTATAAAGATTTGATTTGAACATGTTTTTAGGCATGCAAAGATTCAAGATAATAAATAAATTTTGATATCAACGGTTAGATTTTTTTTCTTTATGAAACAATTAATATAGGGAATGAGGTAACAATGCAGTATACATTATCAATAAAAACGATATTTGATAAACAAGCAATTTAATAAAATAAGGGATACATAAAAAATGCATTTAGCATTTTACAACAGGCAATTATATGAGACGAGGGGAAAATTGTTGTACCAATGTTGAACAGCTAAAAAGGTACAAATATCAAGATTTAATTTTTCTGTTGTAGGCTTAAAGTTTTTATATTTTAATTAAATTTTTCAAGTAGCTATGCAAATTTAGCTGAAAGACAATAAAGGTTTCATATAAAAATGAATTGAAATATTTTGCACTTACTGAATTTGTTTGAATACTTATTAAAAATTAATTTTGATAATAATAAGATAATTATCTAAACTATGGAGTTTTAAGAGTTTTTATTTTCATTTAAAAAATTGATGTTTAAAATAAAATTAATTTAAGTTGGACGATTGTTAATACTAGTTGGGTGATATTAAGTTTTATAAATTACTTGAAGAGAAGAATATTGTATCAGACAACATAACTTTATGTGGTTAACCACACATTCTATAGATGAAACTTAAAACTAAAATGCGAAACAAACTTGGATATTTTTACGGAGTAAAAATTTTTTATTCCAAAAATAGAGTATAAAATTACGCTATTGCTTCATTTTCTTAAGAACTTTCATGTAATAAAATATCCACCCGCTTTCACATATATTTGTCTGAAAACATGTAAATTTCTAATTTTCTTCTTTATTTAATTTTTTTTTTTATTTATCTATTTTTCATGTACTACAAACAAATCATTGAATTTTTCCATATATAATTTTCGAAAACTATATTTTATATACATAGTTTATATTAAGGAATAACCAAATACCGATCAGTACATCATCTTCAATAAAACTCGCTTTTAGTTTAACTACAATAATATTTCTTACTTATGTTGAATTTAAGATAGAAAATACTTTCTAAGTAATAACTATATATATAACTGTCATACGTTTGTATTTTTGGATGATATATAGTCGATGTATTTATCAATGTTTTTAACAAAGTATTTATATATTAGATTAATGCTTTCTATATAAATCTAAAAAATAAAATTTCTAAACTAAACTAAACTAAACTAAACTTACTCAACTGAACTAGAAACGAAAATTATACAAGTTTTCTTCCTTTTTTGTATACGTCTTCCTATTTCTTGTGTTTTTATTCTTGATATATTTAAAACACTTTTATTTAAACAAAATCATGAAATGTGCTTAGGCTAACCAAAAACTAAGGGAAAACAACAAGTTTTTACAATCAAGCGCATTAAAAACATTAATTTAAAAGAAACTGGAATTGTTTTTTATTTTATACATATCTTTGCTTGAGGTTTAATGACATTTTTTTTTAATTTTATAATTTCTTTATTTGGTCATATCGATTTTCTATCGACTTTTAAATTTTCATTTGACATTTTGATTTAAGCATTCAATTGAATACAATTAACTATTATGTAACTACGAGTTAGAATAATTTTGAAAATTTAAAAAAAAATTTAAACTGCATTTATTATTGTATTAATTTGATTAAATTTTTAAGAAAGGAATATTTTTTTTAATATTTACTTTTTACCAGGCAAACTACCAGGTAAGCTACATAAAATAATAATTTTTCTTTAATTTTCTCAAAGAATAACCAAGCTACATAAAATAATAATTTTTCTTTAATTTTCTCAAAGAATAACCAAGTTTTATAATTAAAAACAAAAAATCAAAATTCAGTTTATAATTGCTTTTTTTTTTGTATATTTATAACAAAAAAATTATTCTTAAATAATAAATAAAACAATATGTTTTAATCAGTGTTATTTTATCGTGTATAGAAGACTTAAAAAATAAATGACAGATGCTAGCATATGTTTGGTTTTTACATAATTATTTGATTAAATATAACTAAATAGAACTACCTTTTATTTTACAGATTTAACTGTATAAACAAATGTAATATTTTAAATACTCAACCTATCCTATATTTTTATGAATATGATAATATGAATGATGTTTATTCATACAACGTTAAATAACATTATTATTATAATAAATAATATAGTTCTATTCAAATTTAAATTTTATTATTATAATTTTTTACCTTGGAGAATATTATAACTTTTAGAAATAATATCGATCTCTTTTTTTCAGCAATTTTTTTACAAGAATGGGTATTATATAAAAACAAGTTATAATTTTCTTTTTAAAAATATTAATTTTCAAAATGATTAATTAAATTATACTTATAATTAATAATATTTTAATTTAAAGTATATACATAAATCAAAATTGAATTTTTCCCCCAATAAATAAAATGAAATAATGTAGAAAAGCAAAATAACTAATTTTAAACATAATAATAATCCACCTAATTTGTCACGAAAATATAATTTGGGTAATAAATCCGTATAAATTTTAAATTACCTCTTTTTGAAATTTAAGAAGATTTTTTGTATACAAAACTTTTGCTGTGGAGATAAAAAAATGTATAGAAAAATCTTCTGATCTGCTTGTAATAGTGAAGTTAAAAGTTCCAAGAAGAATCATGATCAATTTTTTTTTTTTTGGAATTTATATCCTTTTTGTTTTTAAATGAAAATGAATGCCCACTGATCCTTTTTATAAAGTATTACACTTTAACCGCATACAAAATAAAGATGAACAAATATTCATAACGAATAAGTAACAAGCAGACACAATAATATACAGGATATAAGGCAACATATATTGTTGAAATTTATGAAACCAAAGCAAATATAAAAAATTTGCTACAGATTATGTAGCAAAATAAAAAAAAACGTAGATAAGTTACCGCGCAATATTTATTGCCACTTCATGACCAGTTAGCCACTTTGAAACGTGATGTCTGAATAAAATATTTATATCACAACGACAAAAAAAATAGCTGAGTGGTATGATAAAGTTAAGTAAAAACCTTGTTTAAAGAAGTAACGGAAGGAAGGATGTGCATGGAAATCTACTTATTTCTATTAAAAGTCAGTTAAAAGTTTATAATGTTTTTTTCTTATTTAAGCAAAAAATTAACCTAATCTTTGAATATTCTTTCATATATCATGAAAATATAAATTTACTAATTTTTCTGTTAAACAAGAGTAGTTTTCATATAAATTTTAGAAAATAAAGCAGTAATAATAAATATAATAATTTTAATTAAATTTAAACTAGGATCAACATTACCCACACAAAGTCTTCATTTATCTAATTTTCTTTCAAAAGATAATCGGAGAGCAAAATAAAATTTGAAAAAATGAAACATAAAAAATCTACGGTAATAATTTTTTCCATTACATCAATTTGCCCACCTCTTGTTTTAAATTCTTCTATTCTTATATTTTTACTTTTTACTGATTGTTTATTTGTGGGCTGAGTCTTGTTCTTTTCGAAAATTTTTATTGATGTCACCATTCACATATTATGAGTTGCTGTCTTGTCTTTATTTTTATGAATTTTTTTTTTGCATAGCACAAATAATATATACATTGTGATATAATCAAACGGCAAAAGCTTTCTTTTACGCGATGATTTTCGTTATTATCATTTTTTCTTTTAGTTTTTTTTTTTTTTTATTTCTAGCGGTTTTTCATCATCATCATCATCTTTTTTGTATTATTTTATTATTATTGTTATTATTATTATTGTTATTATTATGAAAAAAGGTGTATCATTTGTTGTCTGTTTATGGTAACGTCACGCCGGGGGCACTTAACTTTTCTACTTTATATTATTATTATTTTCGACTTCTATTTATTGTGTTCGTACTTTAACATAAAAAAGCATTATCGTTTTAGTATAATACGTAATAGCTAAATAGAACCTATTTTATCCATATAAAACTTGTCAACGATTTATATGTATGTTTTAAAGTTCTGAAAAAAACTCACCCCTTATACTATAAGAAATCATCAAAACCCCAATTGAAGAAAATATATAACATAATAAAATTTCACAATGTAATATAAATTATTTTTCTTAAAACCGCACACAAATTATAACAATAAAAATATGCAAAAAATACCTTTAGTCAGATTTAACATCTCTTGTTGTTGTTGTTTTTGTTTTTATTATTATTATTATTAAAACGTTATGATATGACAAGAAAATAAACTTTATCTTATTTTGATGATATTGTAAGCTTTGCACACAAATATATATATATATATATATATATATATATATATATATATATACATATACAACAATATACTCATCATATAATGTAGGCGAATTATTTTATTAAAGCAAAAAAAATAAATAATTGGGTTTCTTCTCTTGTCAAAAGCTAAGTAAACAAACTGTGTAGAAACAAGACAAGGGCAAATACAGTAAAGTAAAACCACACAAAACACAACACGTTGAATAAGTAAGGAAAGGAACATAAAAGCAAAATAAAGTTAAGTAAAATTTATAAGAAAGTTAAAAAATAATGACAATAAAGGATGATTCTTCTGAAATTGGAAGTCAAGATTATATATATTTATAATATAACATAATATATAATTATATTATATACGGTGAATCATATGAGTGAATGATATCTGCAATATAATGTGGCATACATCATATGACATCACGCGTTCTTGTCTCTTACGTGGCCTCAAGTTATAATAAATAAATATAAATAAAGCAAACTTAAAAAAACTTGCCACATCATGGTTTCTGTTATAAGCTAAATCTTTGTATTTCTAAGATTTCTTAAAAGGCAATAATTATCACACTAAACAAAACCTTTTTTTAATTTCTAAACAGAAAACGATAAACTAAACATTTAATTTATAAAAATTTTTAGAAAACATTGCAATTTTTTGTATGATCATTTGTATAGAAAAAAAATTAAAATGCATCAAAGCAATGTTATAAAAATAAAAATTTGTAGTGGCTTTATTTATCTTACACAAATCTTTTACAATTGCCTTGTTACCTTGTTAACACATGTTTTTAAAGAAACCACAACAAAATGGTTACGTTTAATATTAGATTATAAAACCAGTATAACAATCTTTTACTAGTGAGTGAACATTCAGGATATATAGAGTCATTACTGCTTATAAGATAAAGTAAAGTAATGGAAAGTAAAGTAACATAATGGTGATGGTTGTTGAAAAATGTAGTAAAACGCGAATAAAACGTTCACCTTTTACATTTTATATTACCTAATACAAACTTTGTATTGTTTAACTCCCCTTAAAAACTAGATATAAAACCAGTTAACATGGTGTATAAAATCACCCAACCAGTAATTCTTAACATTGCACGTCATGTTTCTTAAGCAAAATCTTTTGTTTTTTTCTTTATTCTATTCTATTTAGTTTTTATATATTTTTCTTTGTTCTTACTGGGTGGGTCTCTTGTAAATAAGTAAACTTCCTTTTAAGAACGATGTATATGTTCCTAAATTGCTTAAAACAAAAATAAACGGTGTATTTGACAATATCAAAAGTAACAACAACAACAATTTGATCAAGTTGATACATACTTTGATTTCTTTAGTAACACTACTGACGCCGCAACACCTCCTTCTTCAATTATTATAATAACATAAGAAATTCCTCGCTGTTTTCTTATGATTATTTTCTAAGCTTAAATAACTTTATCGTGATATTATCTGCTTAATAGCAATCTACTCCCCAATTACTCTATATGCTATATGCACACAAAATATTAAATAATTTAGTCTTGTAATAATACATTATTCTGCTAATTTTTTTTACTTCTAATTTTTTTTTTTAATGGGATAAAAGCGGTTGTTTGTGTGTGTTGCACTTCAATTATTTTAAAACTATTTTAATTTTTCTTATAAGACTAATGTGATAAAGTATCATATTTATATAAATGTTTTGTTTGAATAAATCGGACAAATATTATATCTCATTCGCATAAAGTGTAATAAAAAATTAATGCATTTTTTTTTTGAAATTAAGTAATAAAATTGTAACAGATATTGATTAGTATTTCATTTTTTAAGCATATAAATTATATATGTTATTACATAAATTATATATTTTTGTTTCTCCCAATTATACTTATAATTTGTTCTTTTCTTTTTAATCCTTTCTTTAATTTTAGTTGATTTTTTTTAATACATTGTGGGCTTTTGGCTTCAGTCAGTAATTTTTATATCATGAACAATATATTTACAAAATAAAAAATCCTACGCTTTTTAATCTTAAAAATTACTTGACCCTAATTCGACAGTACGTTTTAAAACTTAAAAAATAATAAGATTTTACAATATTCCTTATTCAAACTAAATTATAATTTAAATTAACTTTTAAGACGCAAAAACAATTCTTAACAAAATAATTTTCAAATGATGTTATCAAATTTATCTATTTTTCATATTATGTAATTACAATTATCATCCATATTTTAACTTTAATTTTGATTTTAATTTATAGAAAAATAATTTTATTTCCTGACAAAATACAGCTATAATAAAAACGAATAAAACATAACGTATGCGTTTGCATATAACAGACACGCGCCTACATACACTTCCGGTTCTCATTTCCCGTAAACTTTATGTTTATTATTTTCATTGAAATAAAATCGAAAAAAATCTAGCTATAACGGATGCATATCAACAATGTATCCTTTAACAACATTTTCTTACTTTATTTTTAACATCTTTTCTGGTTATAGATAAATGACAAACAACAAAAATTGCTACAAACGCATTGTATCTTTATGTAGATTTATATTATATCTGATGCTGTGATTGTTGTATAGCGATCAGTATCGAAATAAATAAATAATAATGTTTTCTATACAAATAACAAAAACTAGGATCATTAAGAATTTTTTTTCATTTATTTAAAAATTACATATCATGTTAAAGCCAAAGGAAGTTATCGAAGTTTGAAAAAAGTCGTACAGTTACCCTCACAATAAAGCACACAATAGATTGCAAAAATAAAAAAAATATAACGAGATTGGTGGCTATATAAAAAAGGTTAATATATACATTACAGACCATTCCTTTATTCTCATTTTTTGTTTTGCTAGTTGAATCGAATGTGTGGTGAAGGTTTGATTCTTGCTATTGCTTTCTTCCATTTTTATTATTTTTTAGATCATAAATTTCAAAGTATTTTACGTGAAACTTACGGTCAGCATTTTTCTCCTGTAATTCATTCTTTTTAGTTATGACATACAGAGGTGTCTATAATCATAAAACTTGATGATCCTATATGTTTAAACCATAAGCAACAAATAATAAGTAACATTACCCATTGAATATATTTTGTGTTTTTATCAAAGATTTACTTTTCTAGCTTGCAGCTATTTTACCACAATATACCCTTACAATGTACATTTTTCTTTATTCTTTTTGTGTAAACTAAGAACAAAAATGAATGTATTATAGTATTATATAATGGAATAAACGATATAATAAAATTTTATAGATAGTTTCTATATTTTCATTATATATTGTTTATTCAAAAATAATTAAACATGTTATCAATAAAATTAATTTTTTAATATAAAAAATATATATTTTTTATAGTAATGATTGTATTAATAATACTAAAAAATTCTTATATTTAAGACTATAATATCTCAATTATACCTATTAAATAAAGAAGATGATCAATTATAATAATTTATTAAATTTTATTAAGTGTACTATTGAATGAATAATTTAAGTTTTCTCAATTGTACAGTAGAAAAGAATATAATCATCATTCTATTGAATTTCATTACATCTATTTTATATTTTTATTATATGATTACATATTTTGGTAATGAAATAAGAATAATAAGGGTGCATAAACGTAATGAAAAATTCTAAAATAGGAAATGAAATTTAATGTCTTTAGTTAGTTATATTGATTTAATTTTAGTGATATTTTAGGTTAACTTTATTTATTAACATGTGTGTTATTATTCTTAACAATGACAATTTCATTTTCTTAATGTTTTACAACCACATAGTTATATTTAAGCCATAAATTTGAAGTTTCTTCATTTATGGGTGTTGTAAAGTGTGTTTAAGGGTAGTTTTCGGATTATATGCACCGATCATAAATTTAAATTTTCATCTTTTTTTCGATGAAAACAAGATACATAACGAAAAGATTTGTTTTTTATTTAATATTCGTGAAAATTACGCGAATAAACTTCTATAAGCGACCCTTCGAGTAGATATATAATGTATATATATTTTTGATATTATTTTTTTGTTATTTATTTAATGTTGATCATGACGTGTGTATTTCATTTACTCACTTATATATGCCACACATTTTGCAATGGCCCACTCAATATTTTAGGGTGAAAACATTGCATATAAAATATTATATTATCATGTAAAGTACGTTTACTTTTTTTTTCTTTCGTTATTTTTCTTACAATTTTAACAGCACACGGGTCATTTGATTTCTTGTTGTACGAATTTTTCCATTTTTTTATTTTTATTACTATTATTATTATTATTATTATTATTATTATTATTTTTTACAAATATTGCTTTAAATAACACGCTGATAAAAAATTCCCTGATGAAGGGTGAATATGAATTTTGCAAATATAAAAAGATTAACGATATCTATTTCCGAAATTCATAAACAATGTATTTAGATTTTTTATTACATTCCTAGGTTTTTGTAAAAATGTTACTGAGAAATCTACAAAGAAGCGTTATAATGGAACAAAAATGCAAAGTAATTTTTTTATTAAGGCTCATTTTGTCAATTTTATTTTTTCACATCTTTTTTATTAATATCAAAGCAATCTTAATTTGTAAAAATAAACAAAACATTTTCTAAAGTCAATTTATTATAAACTTTTTTAATTTCGGAAGCATGTGAATTTATATTCAATTTATAAAGATAAAAATTTCAATAAAAAAAGAGCAAGACATTAAATTTACAATTAAAAAAATATAAGTAAAATTCTACTTTCTTTAGTTATATTTAAAATTAACAGTTAAAAATATATAAGTTTAATTGTATAAAACAAATTTCCGAAAAATATACATCATAATGGTTAAAGAGTACCCTGGATGTAAATTTGCATGTAAGCCCAGATCTCGTTCTAGGTCTCGATCATGTTCTAAGCCAAAAGGAAAAAAAAAATGTTTTCGTGAAGGAAAAATAACAAAAAATCCATTTTTGAATTTCTTAAGATTTTATCGTAAAAAGCATTGTGGTTTGACCATTATACAAATTGCTGTCCGTGGAGCTAGATGTTGGCGTAAAATGACTGATAAGCAAAAGTGTCCGTTTATTCAAATGGTAAAATAACATATATACATTCAAAATTTTTAATATTTAATAATTTACTTTTTCTTGAATTATAGGCTCGTTGTAAAAAATAATTTTGATAATGAAATAATTGAAGAAATTTTTAAAGAATTAAAACCAGAATACCATTTATATTTGCATTATTTAGCATCAAAATTTATTTTTTTTTTGTATGTCATTTTGATTTATATATATATATATTAATTAAAATTATTTGATAATGAAAAACTTTTGCTTTTTAAATTTTCACTGTAATTTATTTAAATATATTTATTTGTTGACCTAATTTTCAAACAATACACTAAATAAACATAAAAATATTTTGTGAATTATTTACTTTTATTAATTAAATAAACATATATATAATTATTAATTATTATATATCATTATTATACATATATTAAATTTTTACATTTAAATATAAAATTTATTTAACACTTCATATTTTATAGACATTTTATATATCTTATAAGCATTTTCATAAACATTTGTATCAACGTTGCTCAAATAATTATATCGTAGTACCCATATATTTTAAAAAGTGGTAATTCTAGTTATTCTTTTATTTCAATGGCACAAAATATTTATTTAAAAAATTAATTTTCAATATAAATTTGTATTATTTTTCTGTTTTTTCTTTTATTATTATTTTTTTTTTTGAATTATTTTATATTTTCAATAGTTTTATTTGTTTGATCTAAATTATAAAAATGTGTAGTCCAATTACTAGTACACCAAAGGTAATTTTTTTTTCAAACTAAAGTTAAAGTGACATAATTTTAATAATTTTTTCAGAGAAGTGGCCATAAGTGTATGAGTTGTGAAGCAAATGTCAGTGATATAACGCGAAATGACGCATATAAGACCGCAAATAATGGAAACATGTCCGAGCCGAGAATGGAAATATGTTTTCAAGGTATACAAAACTTTTTTTTTGTTTATAAAGAAATAATATTGAGAAATCAAATTATTGCTTAAGTAACGCCTGGTGATCCGAATATTTCACATTATTTAAATATTTTGGCGGACTTACAACCTGTTTTATATCGAGGTCGTTCTCGTACTTATTGTAATTCCCAATCCACTCCATCTTGTAATTCAACATCAATGAGTACACAACATCAAGCTATCGAAAGTTGTGGCCAAGCTGGAGCTGTTTTTAATGTTTATCAATCGCCTAGAAGTACATCACCTGGAATTCAACAATCTCCAGGATTCAGAATTTACGAAGATTCGCCTCCAGGTGCTGTTAGTGGTAGAAGTCATGCGGGTGCGGGTTTTCAAATTTTTCAAGACTCACCTGATGCTTCAATTAATCACCGAGGTGGAAATGCTTCAAAATGTGCAAAAAAAGGTCATTCTTCTGGTGGCACTGTTCTCAGTGCAGTTGGTATTGGAACTGCTGCTGGTGCAGCAGGTCGTAGTTTTCGAATTTTTGAAGACGATCCATCGCCAAAAGCACATTGCCAACAATTAGACATTCAAATTAGACATAATAAACAAGCAGCTGCTGATTTTCTTGGCAATAACATTCAAAAAAGAAAACCTTTTGGTAATAGAGCTGGTGGTTCTAAAATTCATAATCCATATGTTTTACCTCAAATCTATCCTAAATGTAGTAAACGTGATTCAATTAAGGTAGTGTTCAGCCTTTTAGTTTTTTTTTTTTTTTATTTATGTTTTTCATTTTTATCTTTTATAGAAAACTCCGTGTCGACGAGTTACAGCTCAAGGTCGTAGGCTTGTAATGAATGCATGTTCACCCTGTTCAAGCACAAGAACTAAAAAGTCTAGAACGAGACAAGTAAATAATCATTATTTAAATAATATTATTTTAATGAGTTTTGTTTCCTAGTTAAAATAGTAAAATTATATTTTGCATCTGAAATTCTTAATATCATCATTAGTTTTCTATAAATTATCTTCTTTTTTTTTAAAGAAACGCCATGGTAAAGATCAAATCACAAAAAATCCCTTTTTTAATTATTTGCGAGAATATAGAAGAAAAAACTGTGATAAAACTGTTATTGAAGCCGCTGTAGAGGGTGCAAAAATATGGAAGTGTATGTCTTTGGAAGAAAAATGTCCTTATAAATTAATGGTATTACTTAATTAGTATATATTAGATGTGTTCCGAAATACAGTAGCTACAGTGCAACATTTTTCCCTAAAACGGACATTTTAGCAATTTAATAGAAAAATACATATACTTATATTGTCATATATCAATTAGATTTGCTTGTAACTAAATTTTGCTATTGTTGAGAGGCTGTAGCTACTATTGAATTCGAAACACAGTTATTTTAAGTATTTAATTATCGTATTTTATATTTAATAAATATATCACATATATATATTTTAAGGCAAAAAAAAACAAAACGATGTAAATTATACTGTCAATAATTTAAAATTGAACCTATAATATGAAAAGTTTTAATTTTTCATCTAAGGAAGTCGTAGAAGTTTTAGAAAAAAAAAAAAAACAAAAATTACAAATAAACCTGAAAAACAAAACATCGAAACTAATGACATGTTAATTTTAAATTAAAATTTACAAAAAAAAAGTAAATTTTTTGTTAAAAAAAATTTTATTTTCTTTATTTAACAATTATATAATTATTTTTTCTTTATTGTTATTATTTTTATCTATATTTTTTTAATAATTAAATGATATATTTGTTATTTGATATAATTAGTGATTAATGATATAAATATCTTTATGAGTAAGAGAAGGCATTTTGAAACAAGAAAATAAGATCTTAAAAAAAAAATAGGTAATAAATTATATAAAATACGTTTTCTGTTTTTGCAAAAATGAAACCAAAAAATTTGTGTAAAATAAAAAAAATAACAAAAATTCAAACCAATAACAATATAATTAAAAAAAATTTTGAAAATTTATTTAATTTTTATAATAATGATAAATGTCATAATATTTTATTATCCAAATCTCAACCAATTTTATTTAATAACGATAATAATAAATTAAAGAATTTTTGTGAAGATTTACGTTCGAAGTCCCAAGAGAACATTATATTGCTTACTAATGAACTGGTAAATAAGGAGAACCACTTAGTAAAAGTAAAAAAAGATCATTTAAACTTAAGGAATGATGATTTTATAGAATTGGAACCTAATATTGTGCCATTTGTTGGTGAACACATAACTTCTAGTAGTGACACCAGCCGTGAAACTAGCCAAATATCATTTATGAACGATTCAGCATTCTATTCGTCTTTCTCTGAAACAGATAACGATGAAGGTACCAATGGGACAACAATAAAAGATCACACCATAATTTTCGAAGACAATTTATTTGATAATCTTTGCAAAAATTGTACAAATCATACTAACAAAAAGACATTATATGATTGTAAAGAAATTTTTAATAATAACATAATAACGAAGGCATTTAATAATTACATTGATAATTATTGCAAAGAATTTAATAATTTAAGTTATGCAGATGCTGCAATAAGTGCCTCAATAAAATGGGATAAATTAACTAAACAGGAAAAATTGCCCTTTTTCCTGAACGCCTACATTAACGACTATATGTTAACTCCATCAATTATAGCGCCAAGATCAACAATATCAACAAAAAATCTAAAAAACGATTACAACAGTGATACAAATATTAAAACAATTTATAATTATTATGAAACAATATTTAATAGAAATTATTTTTAAAAAACTTATTTGTCACCAATACCTTAAATGTATGTATTTATATCGATGTTATTTGTTTTATTTATTTTCATTTTTAATAAAATTATATTCTGTTAAATTATTTATATTTTAATGATAAAACGAAGTAAATATTTAAATGGTATTTAGTTTTTTCTACATATAAAAATATTCAAAATGATATGTTGACATTCGAATTAATGAAAAAAGTTAAAGCTCTATGACACCATATAAAAGATTCTGTCACGAATAAACGATTATATATGGAGTAATTCGTATAAATCACCTAGCAAACAGCTAAAAGGCATTTTTCTTAAGTATAACAAATTTTATTTGGGGTTAAATAGAAAAGTGGAACAATAAAGCACTGAATGTTCATTCTTTAACGATAAATTTACTTTTATACCTAAACCGTTCTTTATATAATAATAAAAATACACACACACATTAGGCCTACAACAAAAATTTAACGAGGAAAAGTTTTCGTAAATAACAAATAAACAACAACACAGCCCTTAAAAAAAAATTTGCGATTCATTCTTGACGTAATGTTGTCGTTCATCTTTCAAAAACTATTTAAAGGAAACTTAGATATATCGATGGCAACAAAAGAGTTTTTTTATTTAAGCAAAGTAAAAAAAAGATAACGCGCGTGTTTGTTTGATTTCAAGGATAATATACTTTTGGTCTCCAAATAGAAGTTTGAGTTATATATATATATATATATATATATATATATATATATATATATATATATATATATATATATTGTCCTTTAAGTGGATGACCCTTCCTTTTTCTCATGTACACAAGTATTTATCTTAACGAAAAATATATATAATAAAACAATAACGTTTAAAAGAAAAATTCACGTATGTAGAAATTTCAACCTGATAGAAGACGATGGATCGTTTTTCTATTTTATTTCTTATACAATATAAATAAGCTTTTAAAACATGATGCCAAGGTATAAATCCCTTTTTTCTACTTATGTTTATATTTATTTATGTTTTTCCCCATCTTAGCTAACAAGAAAACAAAAGCAAACAACTTGGAAGCACTTTGTCTTTTTATTTATAAAAGCATAGAAAAATTATAATATAAATAAAATCGTTTACATTAAAATAATACAACTACAAAAAAAGGAAATAGCAAAGTTTTGCTTCTTTTATGGGTTGAGGTGGTTGAAAATTATAAACGAAGAATTATTGACTATAACAAGGTATTAACCCTTAAATAATATCAAATAAGTTCAAAACACTTCAACCATTTAAGCTTTTTACTTAATACACCAACGACCTTTAAAATTAATAACACAATTTGTATCAATTAAAAGCTAAATTTTAGCACTCCAATCAACCCTTAATTTCTTAGTTACTTAGTCGTTTTTATACAGATATTTCTTATATACTAAATACATTGTGTATTTCGTGTAGGTTTATAAATTTAAGCACAAATTTTTTATTTTAAGAAAAGAAAATTAAGAATTATTTCATGTTGACAATGATGAAAAATGGGGGGTGGGGGGTTGCAATTGAGCTACTGGAAAAATATAGATAATGGTCAAACAACCATCAAAGATAATATCACATGAGGCCAAACGTATTATATATAAATCATTTTCATTTTGTTAGGGTTGTATGGCATCGTGACTAATCTATGTTGCTTAAATGCTCTCATTCATATAGTTGAACTATGTGGTAAAAAAATTTCCCAAAATATAATTAACATTTCTTTATTTATTAAAGTTACGAAAAGGCAAATAAAACCTAAAAAAAAGCAAAGAAAAAAAACAAAAGATTTTTACCATCTTACTGCAACAAAAATCTTTAAAGATTTATTTTCATTTAATTGAAACAATTGTAAAAGTCATTTATCTGTTAAGTTACGTGATTTTAATTTTTTTTTTAAATCTTTTATGACTGTTTAATCTTCTTGGTATTTAATTCCAGGGGTTTTTTCAGTTAGTTAGGTTGTTAAATGATAAAATTCATTAATTTTCCTCTACAAAATCGACAAGCACAAATTACAATTGGCAGGTGTTTCCTAGTTTTTATCAATTTAATTTTAAAAAACAAGTAAATGAAAATGTTTAATGTGCCGACGGAAAGATATTAAAAACTTCTAAAGACATCTTCAATTATTTCCTCCATAAATTGATTTTATTTTTAAAAACAATAAACCATGCGAAACTTTGTGACACGTATGTTACATTAAGGACATATTTTTGTTTCAATAGCAATAGTTGCTAAAAAAAACGATTAACGATATGTTTACCGTTTATTTATTTATAAAATTACTAGCAATAATAAAAACTAATAAAATGCACAAAAACCATTTACTCATACTATTATACCATTTTTTGTTTTAAAAAACTCAACCAAGATATTTTTCTTACATTATTCTAGCTGGCCAGAGTCCAAAGCACATATGTGTTCCGGTACATGGAACTTATGTCCAATGAATTTAAAGTTAGTGAGGTAAAGATAAATTGTCTAACGTTGTTCACATTTCTGCAATTTTACGATAAAAAGTAAATTTAGTAGAAGGTATTTCATTTTGCCTCTTGCTCACCTAACTATGAAAATAAACTGAGAATACTTGAAGTTGAAAAAACATGTACATTTAATTTAGTTTGTGTCATTTAACATACTTTAAACGACTTTGTGGTTATGTTTTTCATTATTTTATTTTTCAAAAAAAGTGAAAACAATTTTTTTTTGTATCTTTGTTACATATAATTTATTACTGTTTTTTCATGTATATAATTGAAATAATTATCGTATAAGAAAAAAATAAGATTTATTACTTATTTCGAATATTTGAATTTAATCATAATTGTTAAAAAATTATTACCCATTTCATAATTATTGCTTCATTAAAAAAGTATGGAAAAATAAATTTATGTAATAAAGTAATATAATTATATGTTTTTAAATCAAATTTGATTAATGGTTAATTTAATTAAACGTTTAGAGGAATAAAATAAATAAAATAAAAAGACAATTGATTTTTAATTGTATAAGGTTTCATAAAAATTAACATTAATAAGTTGATTTATTGCCAAAATTAATGTTTGTAGTAACTTCTTTATATTTTGAGTGTCATCCAAAAATATAAAATAAAATAACAAAAAAAAATCATAGAAAATTTTTTTTAGGAATAAATAATTTTTGTTGTTTAATTATCGGTAAAGATAATATATGTTTTTTAATTAAGGGTTCGATTCGTAAGTGATATAAGAATAATTATTGAAATAAGTTTATCTTTTATACATAATTTAAATTTAAAAGTAAATCAAAATGTGTTAATAAAATAAATAGTATATTTGTTCAATATTTACATAAAATATTTTATTGTATTTTTTATATAATTGATTTCGTGACATTAATTTAAAAAAAAAACTAATAAATGGACAAATACAAATACAATTTAAAATAAAAGGCCGCACAAATAACTACAGCAAAATAGAAAACAAATTTTAATGAATTTTTTTTTATTTAAAATGTAGGTGGATTTGTGGGCTAAATAATAAAAACAAAATTTTTAATAACATCGAATAATTTTTATATAGAACGACCAAAATAAAGACTGAATACAATTTTTTACTACGTAGTATTTCTTGTTGAAACAAAAAATATCTGAAAATAAATAAACGAAGCGCTTGGCTCATCATTTTGTGGTTATTAAATTTTCTTTTTATATTATTATATTTTTTCGTTATTTTATTATTTAATTTTAGTATAATTTTAACAAAGAAACATTGAATTTATTTTTCTTTTCTATTTTTTGTTAAAGATAATAAGATTTCCGCTTTTTGTTGCTGTTTATTTAAAAGATACATGATAACTTTTATTAATATATTTTTAATTAATTATTCAAACACACAAGAAAGAAATATTAATTAAAATATAATTATAAATAAATATAAAGTTATTTTTTATTTACTTTTTTTATTTTTATTATTATTATTTTTTTTCATTTTATTAATTTTATTGGATATATTTGGATGGAAGAATTCCTGTGAAGCATTTCATCTTATTTTATTATTACAAAATTTAAATAAATGTTATTATAGCAATAAATTTTAATTGGTTTTGTTCGATTTGTTTTTTCTTTTAATAAAAAATAAATATTACTTTAAAAACATATATACTATAACAAATTTTTAGTCACGCTTTGCATAAAGTAAAATTAAACAAGCGAATAAAAATTGGACGAATTTTCGCGATACGCGAGCAAAATAGTTATATGCAGCACAATAACAAACACCGAATCTTGCATGTTAGAAATAGTAACATAAAATATAAATAAATAAAAAATTACAAGAAAAATTTTATGTGATGTTATATAAATGCAAATAAGGCAAAGTTTTTCCACCCTATATACCTCATACACTTGCTTTGAAGTACTTGCGTGTTATTTTTTCACTTTTTCAGCCAATAAACATTTATTTAATTTTTAGCCGTGTTTGTCGTTTAACAAAAATCGTTTGGCAAAACTTTAAATACGTTGATGATATTTATATTTAAGGGAATCCAGAGATTTTTAACTTATATAAATATACAAAAATGTACACTACAAAGTTTTCATCACAATTTTTAGATAACTCATAATGTTGTCGTGTATAAAAATATTCAGTATAGACTAAATAAAACTACTACATTAAATGTTCTAAACCACTGCTGAATATGTATATGTTAACAGAAAATTTTATTTGACTACACTTGCTATTCTCTATATTTTAATAATAAAAGTAAAAACGAATTGACGGTATTTGAACGATTAGTTTTTATTAGTTTTATGTTAATACAAAAAAAAAAATAATGCAAAAATATAAGTACAGTTATTACTACACTAAATGTGTAGCTTAGGGTTGATGAAATGTTTTTTAAACTTTTCTTTAATATATAAACATTTTTTAGCTAATTTAGTATTAATTTTTTATATATTTTTTCCACTTTTAGCATTTGACTTCACATGATTAAAGTTATGTTAGTTTGGTCGTTTCTGAAATTCAATGTTTTATCATAGCTAAAATTATTTTCTTCTCTTTTATTAGCAATGGGTGTCTTAAGTATTAGTTATGAATGATTATCATTTCTATATTATTGGTAAAAAAAATCAAATTAAATTTTTTTCTTATATACATATATATTTGATTGTCAACAATCTTTTTTTTAGGTTTATTTTCATATATAGTAAAACTTTCAAAATATATACTTAGCTAGAAGTTTTTTATTTATTCTTAGATGTTATAAACTATCTGTGGAAATTGATAATAGAAATAATAACGAAAATATTTTTACAGAACTTTATATATTTCTTTCTTTTTTTTAATGTTAAATTATGAAAATTGTCCACAAACTTTACATAATATTGCTTTATTTTTTAATTATATATACGGTATATGTTTATTTTATAATTTTGTTTTATAATTTAACAAAAGTATTATTTATACAATCTGTAACACATATATTTGTGATTTTCGCGGCTCTCCTGCTTCAATGAAACAACTGTAAATAATACCGATAAATACGAATAAAAACGTAATTAATCTTATATTCAACCGCTATATATAGTTTAACACGTGTCTATCAATATCTAAAAAAATAATAAAACCTTTCAATTCTATCAAAGGTTCTATTTTTATTTATTTAACAAAAGAAACACGTCAACTAGATATTATATTTTTATTAAAGATAAAGTCACAATGACTTCCAACATTAATTGAGCTTAACAATGAGAAATCAATAAATTAGTCTATGATTACACGAAGAGGCAAGATGTCCAGAAGCTATCGTGTTATTTTCTAAATCTCTCATTTTACAATAAGTTCATTGAAAACGATTCGCACTCAAAATATTAAGTTTTTTGAGAAGATTTAAAACAGTAGAAACAGCTTTAATTTATTTTAATAAAATAAAAAATTATTATTATTATTATTATTATTATTATTATTATTATTATTATTATTATTATTATTATTATTATTATTATTATTATTATTATTATTATTATTATTATTATTATTATTATTATTATTATTATTATTATTATTATTATTATTATTATTATTATTATTATTATTATTATTATTATTATTATTATTATTATTATTATTATTATTATTATTATTATTATTATTATTATTATTATTATTATTATTATTATTATTATTATTATTATTATTATTATTATTATTATTATTATTATTATTATTATTATTATTATTATTATTATTATTAATTATTATTATTATTAATTATTATTAATTATTATTATTATTAATTATTATTATTATTAATTATTATTATTATTAATTATTATTATTATAATTATTATTATTTTTTTTTTTATTAAGTAAATAATTATTTAATTTATATTGTGTAAATTGCCTTTAAGCATTTTATATTATCTATGATCTTTAATAACAATACCTTCGTTTAATGAACATGTATATATATAAGCTAAAAAACCATCATTACGATATTTACGATAGCATATATACATATAAATTAATAAAGGAGTAAATTTTCTTTACACCCACTAATTACAAAAAATTAACAATATGTATAAGTTTATAAATATGTATTTTAATACGAAAATATATCACACAGTCTATTCTTTATGATATTTTCTATACTCATGCCAAGTCCGCGAGCTCTATCTCTTGTAATCGCAGATATTTTTACACACATCAAGTATTATATGTTTCTAAAATTTCATTTATTACTCTTACACATCGATGTAAACAAATATCTTTATTTTTTATATACTTTACTTTTCCAATAAAAAACCCAGATACACATACGTGTGGCTACATAATGATTTTCATAATTTCTACTTAAATTCGGAGAATTGATCTGTGTGTTTATATACCGAAAAATTCGTAAGTTTGTACTTGTTACAGCATCTGCCTCAGTTTCTTTATATATAAATTGTATTTATAGGTAAAAGGGTGGTGTATTCGATATTTTTTTAATTTTCTATTTTGTCTGTTGTTGATACAGCATACAAGGGAACAATCAACCCTAATCGATGTTGTAATCCATCACATCAGGTTGATCCGATTCACCGTATATAAGTAAGGGTTAAGTAAAGTATGAGGGATTCATTAAACAGTGGCGTTGTGAAATATGCTTTATAAATGAAACTTTTTTTAATGTCGAAAGAAAATTATATTCTAAAAATATTCAGCTATAAAGATACGCCAATGTTTGGCTGAAATTAATTCGCGAGCAACATATAATGGTTAACATTCAAAGTTTCCTATGTATGTTATACAAGGTAAACATTAGTCGATAGTAGTTTGATTACCAACATTAATAGAATGAGTATTAAGGCGACAGTGGGGTTTAATGTGTTTAGTTGCTTTTATTGTCAGTTTAACTTCTTCTTCTTCTTCTTCTTTTTCCTAATTTCTCAATGAAGACGAAGCATAAATCCAGCCTAAATTGTTTGTTATTTCAAATGACATTGAGAGGAGAGGACTTATGTTAGATCAAACACCTTTAACATGTCATAAGGTACAATCAAACATAGCCAACATCATTAATTTTACTTGTTATTTTTCGCCCAAACATTTTATTTCCCTTCATAAAAAATAATTACTTTTTTTGTAAACAACAAGCAGAAGTACTTTACCACAACCAAAATTATATTTTAATAAAAAACAAAAAAAAAATAAGTGAAAAATGTTTTATATTGGAAAATACCGATTATCAATTTTTGTTTTTATTTTCTTTATAATTTCCATTGTTTCAAAAGCAACAAATCAAAAAAAAAATGTTTTTGTTGATGATGATATAAAGATATCGACATTTTATTATTAGTTCCTCGGGCGTTCTATATAAAAAACAAAAATAATGAACATTTCTTTGTCAAGGTTTTACTATATATTTTCTAATTTTCATTTTTTTGTTACAAAATATGATAAAAATATAACGGAGATGTAGGAAATTATATACTAATGGATGGCTTATTGAACGATTATTTCACCATGAGGTTATTTTTTATTGTAAATTTCCTGTATTTTACCAATAATTTGAATTTAACACTGTTGTCAATTTAATTTGGATTATTGAAAAAAATATTGCATGGTGATCAACTTTGATAAAAAATAAATGATATAACAATAATAATATTAATTATAAATCTTACAAAAAATAAAAACAATTATAATAATAGCCATAATTCATCAACAAAAATAAATTAAAAAATGTCTATTTTTATTGATGGTATAATGAACTTAATCAAACTTTTTTAAACTAAGAAAGCAAGAAAGACTTAAAAAAAAGAATAATCTTCATAAATAAATTTGTGGTAAATTTCTTTTGATTGTACAAAACAAAAAACAAAAGCAAAGAAATAAAGACGTCGTGTGGAAAATAAAGACCACAACGTTTGCATAATAATAAAATCATCACGCAATTTGTTTAATTTTTTATTGTTATTATTATTATTTTTTTGTTTTTATAGTTAGCGGTAAGGGTTATTTAAGGTTTGAGGCTACACCCTAATTATTTGTCACCCTTAATAAGATTTCAGATTGACACACAATAAAAAATTAATTTTTTTTGTTGTATTAAAAAAATGATCGTATGCAAAGAAAGACGATGATTGTCACAATTTTTCATCGCGTTTTCCATCTCATCGGTTAACCCTTTAAACTTTTATTTCTATAGTAGGAACCATTTCTGTTAAAAGATGATAGGATATTAAAAAAAGTTTGGAAGTAACTAGTACGGCGAGAAAAATGTTTTAAACCTTTTTTTCATCTTATATAGTATTAATCATACTGATTTTTGCAACATTCGACCATTTTTATGTTAAAAATTATTTAAATAAAAAAAAAAAATAATTTTTGTGTTACTTAAAATTAGTCGGTGTTCTTTTCAGCAATTTTTTAAATCACATTATTTGACACCCTTGTTGTTATATTCGTTGTGTTTTGTGTTATTTTCTTTACTTTATTTTGACCAATTTATTTTTTATTGCTTTACGTTATTATATTTAAGTAAGGAAAACATTTTCAAGATAGTAGCTAACCCTATAAACATCCCTCAAACAAACAAAAAAAAATAATCTAATTTTTTCAGTATAAGAAAAATGGACCAATTGTTTCCGTCCTTTTGCCGGAAATAAGCGGGCAAGCATAACACAACTGCAACAGAACACAACAGCGAATAATTTAATTACCCGTTAAAAAATTAATTTGTCTTATTTTCATTATTCTTGTTTTATTTATTCAGTTGATAAAAAAATTAAAAAAGCGTTATAAAGAAGTGATGGTTTTGTCCCTTTTGAATACGATATATGGCACAATTTTTTCAACCCTTTTTTGTGTTTTTTCCTTTGATATACTTGAAAGTGTGGTTGATTTTTTTTTTAATATATAATGACAATAATTTTTTTAATGAATAATAAGTTTTTTCAATGTTTTGTTTTATTGTAGATAAATTAGTGCTGGCTTTGATTTAATTTAAATTCTTTGGGATTTAAAATAGTGATATTTTTATAAACATATGATGTGCATTATTTAGATCAAAACGTTTATATGTAAACCATTTATCGTATTTAGAATATTATAATAATGTTTTTAAAAATGTGGTATACCATTAATAAATCTGGTGTTTTTACTATATTTTTTTCTATATTTTCTCTTTTTAATTTGAAATTTTTAAATATATTTCTTTATATTTTGCTCAATTCAACTTTTTGTTAAAAAATGATTACTATTTGTTAAAAAAACAACGATAATTAAGTGTTACATATGACTTTTCAAAACCATTATCAAAATTAACGTTTACATGCATCAAAATATTATATAGTAAAAGATTTGGATACAAGCATTTATTTTTAATTCGCTGGGGAAAAATAATCACCCTAAAAAATAATTGCTTAAATTTATAATTTTTACGTTGAATAATATTTTATGTGTAATTAGAATTCAACTCGTCGTTATAATAAAAATATCTGCACCACATAGAAAATGAATTGAAATTAAAAAAATAATAATTATTTCTAAAAAAAATCAAAACAAATAAAATTATCAGTCATTATTGTAACTATAGTCTTTATGCATACGTATATATTTGTTTTTTTATACGTTTTTTTATAATTAGGCTTAGATCAATAGATAACAATAGAATAAACAGAAAGTAGTGGTAAAAAAAATTATTCCCTGAAGACATTTTAAGATAAAAAGTTAAATATTTTCATTTTTTTATATTTTTATATTTAATCAAGCTGAATGAGTAATAATTGTAATTTTTATTATATTTTATAATATTATTTTAACGATTATTGTTTTATTGTTTAAATTTTATATTGTTATTTTAACATTTTATTAATGAAATATGATAGTCACTATATTTTTCATTGTTTTTGTTAAAACAATTTTATTTGTCTACTGGGATACAATTTTTATTATTTCTCTGCAATATCTTTAATTAATTATGGCGAATGTTATTAATTATTAATTTAAATTTGATTAATTTTTATATAAAAAATTATGGTACAATTTATAATTATTTTATAACAATAATCAAAATAAGGTGAATCTATTTTATTTTCTAATGATATATAATACAAAAGTTAACTTTTAAGTATAATAAGCAAATCAAAACTAACAAAATAATTTTCATTATGTTTAATGACATAAAATTTACATTTTGCATGCATTTTTTTAACTTACACTGTGCAGTTTTCGGTTTTCAATAAATTTCGCGCAAATGCACAATACCATGGAAAAGAACGCAATTTTAAAATGTTCAACAGAATTACAAATTACAAATAAAATAAAAAAAAACAAAAACACCCAAGGATATTAAAAAATGTGTATAACACGTTCATTGTGTGACAATGTCACATTAAATTTGATGATAAACGAATAAAATGATATTACAGTGCATGTACAATATTACTGTCTATTTAAGTTTTATATATATATATAATGCAAATATATACCACAACCACAAGCATTCTATATAAAATAAATTAATTAATATAAAGACATACAAATAACATGAAAAAATTATTGAGAACGCATTGTGCAATTACTAAATGAAAAAAAAAAACATTTATATAAAGAAATCTTGTGACACCGCAAGCGATTGCTTAAAAATTAAAAAAATTGCATAGAAGAATTGAAACGCAGTACTGACAGTTTTTAGAAATTAAAAATAAAAAGCGTGTATTTGATGAAATGACACCTAGTATGACATCTAATTTCCACCTTTCAATCTATTTCTATTTAGTTTTGGTTTATTTACTAAGCTTTATTTTTCATGTTGATTCCTCAAGGCGCTTTTTCATTTTTTAACAGATTAAAAAAACTACTGGCAGTGTTCCTAACGATTTTTCCTTATTCTTTTTTATTTATTAATATTTGTATTCTTTACCAGCTTTGTTATAACTAAAGTATAATTGAGACAAAAAAAACCTAATGATTTATTAATTAACCATAATCCTTAATGACATTAACCCCGTGTCGCGTTGCTGTTTATTATTTAAAATCACTTTGAACCAACTCCCAAATATATTCTTCTTTTTACAACAAACAATTTATGTCTCGCCTCATTATCCTTAATCATATTTTTTATAATTTTTATTAAGTATAAACTTTTTTAAAACTTTTTGCTTCATAAAAGAAAAATGAAATTAAAACAAGAACAAAATACCTTTTAAAGCTTACGATAAAGAAAAAGTTTTCTACTTTTTGAGTAAAAAATTAAAAGTAAAAAATAAAGCATTGGAAAAAAATCTACCCTGGACGAGGTATTCTTTTTTCAATTTTAACATTGGCGCGACATGACAACAACTATACAACATAAGAATGCGACACGTTTTATTTAAAAGTAAGTGAATAAATGAAAAAATTGAATGCGGCTAAAGTGTTGCAAAAACAAAAAACACCCATAGTATTTTTTAACTTCTTAATTGAAAATATCTGTACGGATCAATTAAACACGAAAAACGAATTAAAGTTATAAAGATTTTTTCGTCTTTATTTTTTTTTTCTGCATTATATATGTATATATATAAATATATATTGATATACATTATTTATCGTTTTTTATATAATATAAAAAGTTAAATACAGCAAAGTCGTTCATCAATTGCTATGCAACGAAACCAGAAATATTTTAAATCTCAATTCACCTTCTCTGCAAATTTTTAAATATGCAAATAATTTTTTTTTGCTAAAGATAAATTTGTAAGTAATTAAATATATCTAAATTTAAGCATTATCTCAAATAATTTGAAATTAAAATGCATTTCAAAATTTTATTATAAGAAAATTACTTCTTAAATAAAAATTATAAACATGTTGCAACATTATTTGATTGTCTGACCAATTGGTGGTCATTAAACTTAATAAAATATTTAAAATTATAAAACCACAATAAATTTTATTATTTAACTTTATTATTATTAGCACTGAATTTCCAATTACATTTTTTCAATCTGCAATATTAGAAAAGAAAATATTTCTTTTATTTGTCCTGAAAATATCACTTACTCTAGATCTAAATGAATATCTTTTTTTTTTAATTTATTTATATATTTAGTATATAATTTCTTCTTTATCTTTATGATATTTTGCTTTTCATATTATTGTTGTTGCTAACAATATTGTGACTGCTAATATAACATTTATGCATGGACATTAATGTTAGTGACAATTTAAGTGATCTGATTAAGTATTATAACTTCATTTTATGAAACATTTTATTTTTATAGCAAATTATACAAAATACAAAAGCAGATTTTATTTTCAGTTTTTTATCAGTAATCAAAATCTTAAGAGGTTTCTCTCTTAGTTTGATTATTTGATTGTTTCAACATAGTTTAAGTTTCTCTTAGTTTTGATGCTAAATATATAAATAAATTACATTCAGAAAATGATATTATTTAGATAATCTTCTTTTTCTCTTTTACCCCTTCTTAAGTAATAAATTTCATATATTCATTGGTTGTGTAATTTTTTTGGGATAAATATTTATTTTTTTTTTTGTTTGTTGCTATTAATTACTGAATCAGTAGCTGTCAAATTTTTTAACATATAAGCAAAGTCTAGTACAAAAATAATTATAATACTTATTATTTCTTTGTTTTTTATTTTAGATTATAAAATATTTATTAAATTATGTTTACTCTTGCATTTGAATAATACAAATCAAAATTTCCAAATACTTTTTTGCACCTAATGTATTACGCATAAAATAAGTTTCTATATTAGTTAAATTATTTAAATTGTAAAAGAAGAAAAACAGTAATTTTTAACAAAAATGTCATTGAATTATAAATATTTCAATAAATATAACGATAAAAAAATTTATTTCTGATTTGCTTCATAATTGTTTTTAGTTTCAAATATTTTTTTGCAAATACTAATAACAACCCGCGTTGCGCTATTTAACCACTTAAAAAAACTCATTGATTTAAATCACATTTAACTTATGTGCATTTAAATACTATTTAGGCATTCATAAAAGCAAAGTTAACTTGATCAAATATCAAAAAGGCATATTAAACGATGTTTTACACAATTTGGGGATTCTACAAACCGTTAATCATTTTGTTTTTTTTTTTCATGAATTGTTTTCATAAGACGGCTAAAAAAAACTAAAAATTTGCAAAGAATTTTTTTACAAAAAATAAGAAAAATGTTTAGCTCGTTAATATATTTATTTTCATTTCTTTTATCTTTTTGACATGTATCAATTTTATTTATTTTTCTTATGTGTTTAATATATTTTTCCGAATATTCATATATATAGATTTCATTCATTTTTAGCATTTAAATATATTATGTATAATATTAAATATATATTTTTTCAATCAAATTTATCTGAATTTATATTTTCATAATTTTTATCAATTTGAAAAAAAAAATAATAACAATATACATTAGATTAATTATTCTCGTAGAATAATTATTTTTAGAATATGACAATATTCAAAGAATATTCTTTCTATAATATTCTTCACTCTCATCAATATGCATTAATGCAAAATTATGATTTCAATTAACTGACAATTACTTGAAATATTAAAATTTGACATTTTAAAATAATTAACATAAGAATTTACATATGCTGTTTTGTCATGTATTTAAAATATTTTTAAAAGCAACAATAAAAACAAACAAATAATCAAATAAAGATAAGAAAATAAAAAGTAAATAAATTCAAGCAAAAATGTTGAGTAAAAAAATTAAAAAGGGAGGTTTTTTATCTCAAGAGAATTAAGTCTAACCTGCCAAAAATTATAAATTTAATTTGAATAACAATTTTTCTTTTGTTGCGTTTTTTACAGACCTTTGTATCTTTTTTACTCAATATTTTAATTTTATATTTACAACAAAAAAAATAAATTATTTAATTACAATAAAAAACCGTTAGAGTCGTAAAAAATCAGTTACTTTTAAAAATCAACATTTAATTCGAATATTCTTATGAATTAAATAAAATATTCTACAAAATATAAATAAAATATATTTAACCATTTGTTAATAAAAATATTTTAACATAATATTGTAATACATATTTGTTTATAAAGTTAATTACTTTCATGTCTTAATTACGAAATTTATATTTAACAATTGTAGCCAAATATTATGTTATAATTGAGCTTCTACTGTTCTGTCGTTTTTTATTTATTTCATTCCCAAGTTGCTACGTCTATTAAAGATTATATATGTTGTTACTTTCTCTTAAATTAACTCAAACAAAAATATTTGAAAAGATATTTAGAATATACATTTTGTTCTTCTTTATTGTGTAATATCAAATTGTATATTGCAATATTATGCAATAATATAAATAAATATAAAATATACGAACAAAAAAAGAAATAAAAAAGCCTTTAAAGATTCTAGCTGCTGAACAGGATATCTCTATTCACTTATCTTATTATACTAAATGAAATAAAAAAAATGAAACATATAAAAATATTAACATTTTATTGTAATGATAAAACTAAAAATAAACTAAAAAAAATAGAAAAAAAATATGGTAAAACAATTGTCATTCATACATTTCTTTCCTTTTTATGCTTACATTCCCAAAAGTAAGCACAAATAAATAAAAATGGTACATCAAATATGATAAAAAATATAAGATAACACAATAAAAATATTAAATTATGCTTCCTCTGTTTATGTACTGTAAGATTAAAATCTTCTTTTTTTAAATGATTTACAGTGTTTTTTTTTTAAATCGGTTAAAGTTGCTATTTATTTTATTAGAGTTAATTTTTTTTTATGATTTTAAAATAAAATGATAAAAAAATAATAATAGTATAAATAATCATTATAATCATCCCAGAAAATAATTTTTGTAAACATTTTTCCAAAAGTTTTTTCTTCAAATAATCAAGCCATAAATAATTTTCCTCTTCATCTAAGTTTCTAATCCATTTAGCATGCATAAACTTATAATTTCTAGTTAAAAAATTTTGTATTTTATTTAATATAATTTTTCAACCTCACCCTCCAACCAATGTATTTTTATAAATATACTTGAAGACCTTCTTATAAACAAGAACAAACAAAAATAATGATAAACAATATAATTTGACTTTTTGTAAATTTATGTGAAAAGACAAACGAAATATTACAGTGAAAGCTCAAATGGGTGATCAAACTACGAAATATTAATAATGTTTTCAAAAAGCTTAATTTAATATGTATTTTATCATTTTAATATTAAATAATAGTGGATTGTGAACATTACCCTGCACGCATGGTATTATTTATTTTGCAATAGAGAAAAAACAATGCTTAAATGTTTTCGTAAAGAATTAAATAAACAAAATCATACAATATAATAAAAATATATAAAACGAGATTCACTGATTCCAAGTAATTTCTCGATTTTTTGCTATTTAATTTAAAACTAACCCAACAAAAAAAGATATACATATAAATAAATTCGTTTCCTATGTCGTATTGTTTTTTTTTTATTATTATTATTATTATTATTATTTTATTTTGTCAATAAAATAAGAGAAAATTGTTTAAAATATATGGAAATGGAGAATAAAAAAAGAATGACAATTGTGATTTCATTTTTTTTAATAATAACAACAACTTGAGTTAAATTTGTTTATGAAGCTGTTTTACGAGCCATTGACTTGATGGAATTTTTATTTTATGCCACTCAACAAGATTTGAAAGTTGAGGTTAACATTTTTAATATTTTCAGTGTTTCTTAGAACGCTACACTTATCGCTGATTTGATATCTCATTTTTTCTGTCGCCAAGACTTTTAACATTCTTACGTTTCATTTCTTATTATTGATATTTTGGCGACATGTATGTAATTTCCCAATTTTCTTAAATAGTAAAAAAACTTTATTATTAAAATAAAAATGAGAAAAGAGAATTCTCTATCAAGTTAAATTTAATCCTAAGAAACAAATACTTTGGAAAATAGTTCTAATTAAATTAATATTATTGCTCCATATAAAATTATTCATTTTCTTATAAATATATATATTATATATATATATTAGTTTTCAATAATGGTAACAATTGATATTATGATTTTATCTTTTTCTATTAATTATTTAAAATTTAAGTTATTTCTGCAATAGTTTGAAAAAAAAACTAATAATAAAATTGCAAAAATCATTTTTATTAAAATTTATTATTTAAGGCAAAAGTGTTTATGCAATGCAAAGAAAATTTGATATTATTAAAATTTTGTCTTTTTAATAATTTTTCTAAAATATATAGTAAATAATATATAGTAAACGTTGAAGATTAAATATATCCCAACATCTCATATTTATTACTATTAAACGTCTACTTACTTTTGAACTATCAGTTATTAAACGTAATCAAACCTTATAGAAAGTTTTTAATTTAATAAAAAAAATACTTTATTTCTTTTATAAAAGTAAAAGAAAATTTATTCTTAACTCCAAGTAAAACGAGTGTCAAATCATATATATATATATATATATATATATATATATATATATATTAATGTCAAAAATTCTAAAACGCATTTAAGTGAATATAGTTATTTTATAAAAGTTAACAATTGTGGTCATACCTATATTTTAATTAAATTATTGTGAATAAAATATAGCAACCGGCGCCAAAAATCATTTTACTTAATTGTTACACTTTGGTTTGCCTTTATGTTCGTTTTATAAGTGTAGTTGTCCTCAAATAAATAAAAAATGAAGATTATATTTGATGTAAATTGATTTAAAATTATTCATCCTACATTAGTCATGTGCAGAATATCCATCAATTATAATGTTCCTTTTTATCATCCTCCTTTTTGTTAAATTGCTTAAATTTATAAAAGTAAACACAAAAGCAAAAAAATTTACAAGTTATTAAAATATACCCATTTTCACATGATGTTTGCTTTAAATGGACCAAATATAAATAATTTTACATTTGGTCACAAATAATTTCCAAATGTGCTACGTAATTCAATTGTTTAAAACGTGGAATGAACAAAATAAATCGTGACCTCAATGTAAACGGTTGTCTTATTTTAATAAATACACTTTTAACCGAGTGAGAATATACTACTCAGTATTTTATATATTTCTATTAACTTTTAAAAGCTTTATAAAAAATAAAAAAAAAACATGGGAGCTGAAATTGTATATTTTTTAAGTAAATTAATCATCCAAAAGTGTTTTTAGTTAACTTTTTTTTTAATATTTGCTTGACATTTTATAAAAAGCTCACGTAACGGCAAAATCAATTTCTCGCACACAAATCATAAATGTCGAGTCGTTTGCTGTATAGGCAAGCTATATATATGATATAGTAACATTAACAATTTCTACTTAAAAAAACTATTTTCATTCTAATGATAAATGTGAAACAAACAACCGAGGTAGAACTCAATTTATCCTTGAGATGCACTTGGCATACTGTAACCGCCCATACCCGGTGTTGAAGCTTTATTTTATTTATGGCACAGTGACCTTATATTAAAAGCGCAAAATGATATAAAGAACAAATGCACCTCCTGTCTACCACTATATGTGACCACTGGCATCACACCACACAATAGCCACTACTGAAAAAACTACATATCACACCATCCAACGAATGCATATGTTTCATAAGCTAAATAAATTATCAAAATAAAAGGATAAAATAAAAATTACAATCCACCGCATATATTTGAACATAGGTTTTGTGCTGTAAACTTAAATTCTATTTTTAAAATAAATTGCACTTAGTTGTAAATCCGCAATAATCACTCATCCACAAATCCAAATTGTATAATTCAAATATTAAAAAATGCATTTAATATTGATTTCATTTTATGTATATGTTATTCGTGCGCACAATTATATTACTTTAACAAAAGAATACTTAAATAAAGCTGTCAATAAATAATTCTTTAATCATCTTCAATAATATTAAAGAAGATTTATCTCTAGGTTAAAATATAATTAATATATTAACTTTTTCTGCAGAAACACCAATAATAACCTAATTAAAAAAAACTCACAAAAGAATATTTTGAGTGCTGTATTTAATTGCTTCTAATTAGATCCTTTTTAATTTAATTACATTAGCATTTATAAAAAAAACTGTTTTACCAGTGCCCTATTTTCGAAGAAATACCTTGATGACTTTTTAAATGGTTTTAAGCAATTAGATTACAAAAGAAGATATATTTGGTTTAAAAAATTAATTTTCGTTATGTACTTTTGCCCATTTTTTATTTTAGTTGTTTATAAATATATCTATGAATGTATAAATTTAAATGAATTAATTACGCTTAATTGAAAATGAATTCAATATTAATTAGTTCACAAAATGCAAAAAGCATTGCTGAATTACGTCACCATATTGCCTTTTTTATCATTTAAATTCAATTTTCCCATAACATTTTATCAAAACCATAAAAAATCTCTTATTTGTATTGTTCAATTGTCAACTTCTGTTTGTAGTGCAAAATAGTTATCTCGTTATCGTATATTTTGCAATTAAGTTACAACTTTTTTATTTTATCATTTTTTGTTATATACAAAAACAGGTGTCCAATTGATATTGGTTTAAATATAATAAAACAACAAATCTAACTTTAATACGTTGTATGTTCATGTATCACAAAACAAAATAAAAATCATTTTAAATCTAACTACTGGTTTTTTGTTTAGTAAACGTGAATGATGGTGTAGTATTTGGGTTATTTGATGATTTTGATTTTAATTTAAAAAGCCGGTTAAAATGCTAAATGACATATTTAAATGAAACTAAAATTTAATTACACTCGTTACGGTTAATACGGTTTGTGGGTAAAAAAAAAGATATTTTTGATTAATTTTTAGTAACGCATGTTTTGTGGGTGGCTTAAAAATGAAAAACAGCACGTTCATGATTATGTTTTATATTTTTCAATTTTATTAATTTAATTGTATAATTCTAATATAAAATAGGATTGTCGATTCAATATTGTTTCTTTTTTATATAATTGTTGTTTTGCTATAATATTATTGAAATTGATATGAAAATGGAAAACAATTTACAATTGATAAGTTGAATTTTAATTCAAAATTAAAATGGCAACCAAAATTATTTGTTTAACATTTTACTCCAAGTAAGTTGCAATACTACATAACTACTATATCGACTTCCATGTATATTTAAAATTTTAATTGTACAAAAATATATCTATAGTACTTTAAATTACTAAAGAGAATGCAAACTTTTTACCATTTTGTCTAATTTTTATTCTATTTTGCTACATTTAAACAATAGTTGAACATTAGGTCGTATTTTACCATTCAAAAGTTATAAATCAATTAGTTGAAAATTGTGTTTATGGCGGTTGGTCAAATGGTGTTTCTTGTTGGTTTTATTTTAATTTTTTTGTGATAGTTTAGTTAAAAGTATTCAGTGGACAATCAACGTTTCCAACTTGTTTAAAACAATAAATATAACACATATGCGATGCTGGTGGCATTAAATGTTAGTTTTTATTATTTTTATTACGTTCGTTTCTATCTATCTATCTATCCTTATTTCTATATTTTAGTTTAGAGGTTTTTTTCATTAAAAGTCAGTCCAAACTAATAGCCAACAATGAATTGTATTTTAAATTGGAGAATAAAATTTATAAACCACCTAAAATAGATCAACGTGTTTTATTCACAGACAACAAAATAAATCTTGTAAAATGTTGTGAAAATAAGAAATTTTAATCAATAAATAAAATGTTATTTTTAGGATTTTCTAAAAATTTAATTAATAATAAAAACATTTGCATTAAATTTTAAAGAATTGCATTTTTTATGAATTAATAGTTAAATTTACCATTTTTTATGTACTAATTCTTAAACGGATCGCGATATGCAATTCGGTAAATATCTCAATTTTTTTTACAAAATAAATTATATAATTCAACGTACATGCAACACAAAATATTCTCGTGCATAGCATAATACAATAAAAATCTATTTTTATTTGATTTTAACTACATCATAGCTCATTGAGTTTTTTCCCTCATATTGATCATGAACAAATGCTTACAATTAAATGAAATTAAAAACATCTAATCGCATATAATTGTAAATCAATGGGAAATTAATTCATTTTTACTTTCAACGATTTATAAAAATACGATTTTATTTTTATTTTATTTATTTATTTTATTGCAATTTGTTATTAGAGAAATTTATTTTATATATTTTGTTTTTTATATCCTTCAATTCATCTTTTCTTGTGTTTATTTTCTGTATAAAGATATAATTCTGTTGGCTTTCAAAACGACGTGTAAGATTTCCTTCAGTATTCATTGCCCATAAAAACAACCCTCATAAATAGTTTTTCACTTTATTTTTCTTTCATACAATACTTTATAAATTTATTTCTTTTATACATTCTTTTATATATTTGTACATTTATACGAATTTATATATGATATTTGAATGTTACTCTTAGATATTTTAAGAGTTTTTTAGTTATTTAGAAAAGATTAAATTGTTTCAATTATTTTTTAATTTCTATTCAATAAGGTATTTGTTGGTTGACATATAAATTAAAAACAATAAAGTCAATCATCTCCAGAATTATTAACGATAACAATGAAATAGTATTCATCAATGAGATTATAATTTTAACACTTTTTTTAGTATAAAATACATCCGTCTTTATTGAACCACCCTAATTATATGTTTATTTGTTTTGTTTTTTACTTTTTAAAGGAAACAGCACATTGAATTGTTATCAATTATTTTGTTTTTTTTTCAAATAAATTGTAATAAATCTAAAATCGCACCCCTAATGCATGTTTTTATGACTGAATAATTTTAAAATAAAAAGCGAACAGTATTATATAAATAAATTCTCAAAAATGTTATATAATTTTTGAACGGATTTTCATTATATTTATCAATATTCTTCTTTAATACCAGTATGTATAACGTAAAATTTGATGTTTTTTTTTTTTTAAATTTTTATTAATTATTTAGTCACTTTATATTTAATAATTAAATCAATGGACAGAAAATTGAACCTATATAGCCGTTGAAAAGGATGAATGACTATAGAATATCGCTTAAATAAATTTTTTGTTTTGTAATATTTGACCCATCAAATCAATTGAAAAATATATTTGAAACTTAAGTCTCATTTAAAGCTGCAAAAAAATTTCTTGGTGGTATTTTTCTAAACTGAGTTTTGTATTTTCATTTTGCCTTTTGTTTTTACGTGTTTCAAAAGGCGAAACACAAATAAACCAGCAACAAAGTCATCGTACTATAATTTCTGTTTTGCTTTTATGGCCATATATATATATATATATATATATATATCACCCACACTTTAAAAAAAAATGTTTAAACTGATAAATAGATAGATAACTCACTGACTCAGCTAAAATTGACGCAATCATCCTAAGGCGTATTTTTTCTCACATTTTTCAGGGTACGCTCAGTTTTCTTTTTTGTCTCAATTTTATATTCTAATAAAAATAATCATTGTAACCGTATTCAAATGTGCCGACAAATTTTTAAATAAAGTTTTTGGTATATATGAGTATTTGAATCTTATTTTTATTTACAGATTTTCTGTTCAATAAAAAGATACAATGGTAATATTTAAGTTTAGTCTGACAAAATAGGGCATATTATGAAAGGGAAGTTTCTCACATTTTTTACTATCATTAAAGCAATTTTACTATTTATATTCCTGCTATTTTATATTATTGGTTTTCAAAATGACCGCTAAACTGTGACAATTCTTTATTTTTTATTTTATCTTCAATAAAAATGATCATCTTTTTTGTGTTTGTTGTTTTTGGTAATTTTACTATTTTTTTATCATTTTAGGTAGTCTAAAGTACTATTTACAACTACTATTATCATCAACATTATATCCTTTTATATATCGTTTTTTATATTTGATAAATTGAACTAACAAAAATTCATATACAGCTTTTGACGAAAGTTTGTAGAAGAAAAAAAAATGCTTTGTTCTTTGTTCTTACTTTTGCTCAATGAGGTTTTTCGATTAGAGAATGCTAACAAAATTCAACTTAAGTCACAAATATATGCATATATATTGAATTGTTACAGTAAAATAACCATTTACACTGTTTTTACCATTATTTTGTATATAAATAAAAAAAGACAATTTTTTGCGGTTTGAGCTTAAAAATTTACATTTATTCTTATTTTTATTTTTGTTTCGTTACAAAATTCTATCCAATTGGTTTTTATTTTATTTCGTTTTATTTAAGCTTATTTTTACAATTGAGTTAATAATAAAACGGAAAAAAGAGTACAAGGAACACCTTTTTCGTGTTATAGTCACCGCTAAGACAGCTTGGTTAAGTTTCTTGTCTTCTTGTCAGTGACGGTTGTCCTTTATCTCCTAGAAAATGTTGCTCATACTTTTTATTTTACTTTTTAGTCAACTGTTTTTCAAATATAAAACCAACCCATTCTAAGTATTTGCATTATATATACAAATATTTCGGATAACTTTTGGGTAAGAAACGATTCCAATGTTAACAGTATTTTGGAGCTCGTTGTATGCAGATAACCAAAAATACCCTTGAACAAACAAATTTTAAAGAAATTGTTATTTTTTAACCACCTTTGCCATGATATATAACCGTTTGAATATATATATAATAATAGAATAAAAATTTATCTTTATTAAGAAAAAAAAATTTTAGCACATTGGCACGATTTTCTTATCAAAAACGAACTGAGAAAAAATTAAGTTTTTACTATGCAATTAACTTTGAATTATCTTTTAGTGAAAAATAATCAAAAAATAAACATTTATTTTTTAGTGTCATTCATCTTTCAAAAAAGTTTAACCCATAATCTTTGTTTTTTATTCCAAGTTAATTTTTTTTATATATGTATTTTCAAAATTTCCTTTTCGTTCTTGTTTTCTTTGTTATTTATTTGCATTAAATTTTTGATCATCAATTTCACGTTATAAATGAAAATCAGGTATCAGTTTTTCCATCAGCTCGCTATATTTAATGGTTTTTGTTTTTATGTTGATAATAGAAGAGGCGTGTTAGGATTATTTGTCTTAAAAACTGTTAAAGTCTTCAATCTATTTAACAACCATAGATCTGTTTTTCTATATTTTTTTCACTTCACATTTAACGTCTCTACACAACAACCATTTAAAACATCATCAATCGTTATGCATATGTATATGTTTATATTATAGCTATATGATTTTGTTGATGTGATGATAATTTTCATCGTGCGAAACAGCCGTCAAAATTTTAAAAAAATCAAATCCTGTCAACAGCCACCACACTTAACAACCGTTCCCCATTTGATTCTGCCGTCAAAGTTTTTTTTGCTTACATCACGACATATCACGTAAATTGTCACCATTTCGACTAATTTGAATATTTTCTATTCTTGTATCTGATAGAGGAAACTTCTTAGTCTTAAAAAATATGCAATAACTGCGATTCAATTTCAAAAGTTAATTGAAACAACGCGTGATGTCATTTATATTAAATTGATCTATTGTACCTTTCTGCTTTCAAAAAACAATTAATGCATTTTTGAGTAGAATATATAAGTCATGGTATAAATTTCGTTTTAAGTTATAAATGAGTTTCGAATTTTTTTGCAATGTTTTTCTCTAAAATATGCAAAAAAAGTTTTTTTTTATAAAAATTTTGCAAGTAACTAAACACGGTTTACAAAATAAAATAAAGTATGTTTAATAATATCTCGATTCCATAAATTAAAACATTTTTTTTTATTTTGAAAAATTATCCAGAAATGGTTTACCATTTTTAAAAATGAAAGTATAGAATTTTCTATATACATACGTATGTTATAAACTTTACAAAAGAAATTTTGTGGACAATAGTATGTTAGCGTTAATTATAATGAAGACCCTAAAGGGTTTACTGAGTTATTTACATTTAGAAATATTGCTTAGTTATTAATATTTAAATTAAACTTTGGACATAGTTTTGATAATGTATAGCACCTCTGTGGTTGTTCCTTTTCCAACTTTTAAAACATTTGCAGCTAGAAAGCAAAAAAAAATCACACATTTCCTTATATATAAGTTTAACGTAACTGTATTCTAGTTTTTTTCTTAAATTTGACTTTATAAAACCTAAAATAATTGTCATATGAAAATGCTTTATTTGCAGTAATAAATTTTCATCTTATTAAATTAACCCATTTACGAGGTGATCTTATATAATATTTAACCTAAACTACAATACAATTTGAAAAGAGTTAATAATTAATGCATGTATTTAAGAATATATGTGAGATACTGAATTAATATAAATTATAAAATGTTGACACAAATTAAAATGTGGGGAAATACATTAACGAACGTATTAAATGAAATTATCATTATCTTACATGAAACCCTAGAGTTATTACTTTCAAAGAAAATTTTGGCCGTTTTGTAAAATTGTAAGATATTTATATTTTTTTTTTTTTCATTAAATATAAACTAAAATTTATATAAACGACATTTGGATTTAAAATAAACTTTAAATTTTATCCTAAACATTTACCGCATAGCATTGTCAATGTCCAATGTATTTAATAATAAAATAATATGTACAATACCCAAATATATACTTCCATAAAATGCAAATTTTAAAATTATTCAAAAGATACATAATTGAAAACAATTTGGCATTGTTACATTATGAATTAATACACGTATGAATATCATATAGTTGACATTTTCAATTTGTTGAGTATCAATTAACATCATAATGCCTCAGACTTTAGAAGTCCATTTAAAACAATTATCCTTACTATATATTGTCCACACGCGCGTACAAAGACCTTCCAACCTTCCAACCTTCTCACCTTCTTATATTGTTACGAAAATAAATGTAATTTATAAAATAGAAAATCTTAAGAATATATAATCTTAACTAGTGCTACTATGTCTGAAATTATATAAGACTGTACTATACATGTATGCCATGCTTTTATATTTACAATACATTTTCTTTGTAATTCGGGTCATTTAATTGAAGTGACACCCAAATACACCCAACATTTGTTATAAATACTGATAAAATGGAAATCAAGCAGCAAACCACCACCCACAATATAACGTTAAGGTGCAATGATGAAAATTTTACTAGAATTTGAAAAGTAAATTTTCTTATATATTATTATTATTACTGCCACTATTATTATTATTATTATTCGTTAGTTTTATTTAGAGAAAAAGCTGATATAGTTAAATAATAGGTATGAGATTGAAAGCACAATACCCACTTAATAGCAACCATGTATCGCCTTCTGACTAACTCTGTGAATTACTCTATCTATTATACAATGTTTTGGGTAAACAGCAATTAAATGGCATGAGTTTTATAGGTCTGAATGTTCTAGATTCAAAAGCAAGCCCCTTAAGAAAGGATTCATGGTCTTAGAATAGCCTTAAGGTATTAAGAAAGGTTGTTAACTATAAAATATATATGGGATTGAGGCATGATACAAACATTGCCACCATTTCCATAAAACAATATAAACATACAATTCGTTTTGGTGATCTTAGTTAAAGAGTCATCATCATACCGCCATCAAATATCAGCTCAGCTCAAAGATTCTTAGCAAATAAATAATCAACGACTCCTCCCACACCATATCGAAAATAAAGGCATAGAAGATACAAGCAATAGCTAAGTCCAAGGTTGACTAATTAATAATGGACTCTATTTATTTTGGAGACAAATTTATAAGATGGGTTTTTTCTACTTAGTATTATTATTACCATTTTTCTTACATTTCTTTGCTTTACATTACATTACATTAATTTAGTTAACAGATAAATTTTCGTTTCTAAATCATAGCTTTGTATACTATTATTTTAATAATTATATTTTCTAAGCATGTACTAAAGATTTTGACCTATTCAAATTATTTTTTTTTATAAAAATGTTTTTAATATTTGATTTTATAATTGGATTCTATCTAATGATATCATATAACTAAAAATAAACTTACATTAAAATATTATTAAAAAAATTTCAAAATTATAGATTAGATAATTTGATATTTCTTAAGTTAGTAACCTAACCCACAATTATAATTACATTACTAAATAAATTTCTAAATAGCAAATCTTAAGAGTTTTAAATTATTGTCTTTTATAGAAAAAATAAAAACAACAATAATAAACAAGGAAATTTGAAAATAAATGTGATATATAAAAAAATTCAATTTTGAATCATTTGACATCCTGCTTTTAACTGTTTGTCTTATAATTATAAATTTCCAGAAATTGAAACGTTAAACTATTTGCATAAAAAGTAAGAAACATTCTATAATCATTTTTTATTACCTCATTTGGTAATTAACTCAATACTTAACTGTTACCATCTTGAAATAAAAAAACATAACTTTACAAATTAAATTATCAAATAACGCTTATTTTGTTAAATGAAGAAAAAAAAAATTTCTGAAAAATTATATAATTTTCTAAATCAGTGGTTTTCTCATAAAATTATCATAAGAATTCTTAAAGATATCTACTGTTGACTGTTGAAATGTCACAACTTTATTTCGTTCGCGAAACAAATAAAAACAGCAAGTGAAAACACTTTTAATTTTATTTGTATAAAATTTTTGGTAATAAATGAATGAAAAGTTTAAATGGAAATTAAAGAAATAGCAAGAACAGTTAATTCCTTACGGTGTACTATTTATTTTTCCTCTACTTTAATTATAGCATTTCTGAAATAAAACATTTTAAAAGAAAGATGAAATAAGAAATGTTTCGGATTGTTGAAACGTAAACTTTTGTGTTTTGGCGGTAACATTAATTCTCTATGGCCAAAAAAATGTCAGTTTCCTTTACAGTTTAATTTTCTTACGCAGAATATAATTAAACACCGGTTAAATTAATGAAATTAATTCTGATCATAAAATAAATAGAAATAAAAAATTGGTCTATTCCCTGTTTTATGATATTTTTACTTTTGCTTTTCTCTGGCCATTTTTATGACTTTTATTCTATGTTTGGCTGATATTATTCCTAAAGTAAAATAATGATGCTCCTGTCGATCTTTAAATAAAGTAATCAAGAAAAACTAAAAATACGACCAATGAAGATTTTTGAACACCGGACGCTTTTACCCTAACCAAATATCAGAAGTTTTTTCGTAATTCCAACGTTTTGCTTTAATTTCATTGAACAGACCACATGAAGTATACATTCATCGTTTGCCATTAAATAGCATTAGAATTGCAACAGAATCTAGTAAATGAAGGGTGAACGAATTAAGTAAACGTAGATTTTATTAGAGGGTTTCAAGGCGGTAACAACCCAATAATAACTACGTTTAAGGTGAATTTGAAATATAAGATGATGATTAGATGAAAATGGTTATTGCGTGCGATATTGCCTAAGGGGCCTCACTACTTGCATAATTCTTCAATTAAAAACCATTGTCAAAGGACGCACATCGTTAGAAAAACAGCAATAGATGGTAAAGTGATTCATTGTTCTTAAAATAAATTGGATTGGAGTATCACAAAAGAAAATGTTAAACACTTGAAAAAACAAAAGATAAAAATATATTTTTTATATTAAGAGAAATAAGATAAATATAAAATAATAACATTAATTAATAAAAAATAATAAACAAATATATATGCAATTAATGGTCCTTTCAAATATTTGTTCATTTTGTTAAAAACAATTTAAATTAAAAGAATAAATCTATGACCAGATGTTAAAAATTAGTTTTAAAAACAATTTAGTAAGACATAAATAAAAAAAATACAAATTTTATTTAAGAAACTTTGATACAAGATATATTTTACCCTTAAAAAAGACGATATTCTCTATTAAACGATTTCACTCATCATTTTTGAGATTCTAAATATTTTAGGACATAAAATAAGAAACCACACCACAAAATAATTGCACACTTTCATCAACACGATCTCCATAATTAGACGAAAGAATTTGTAAGCATTAACCACCCCTTTTTGGTTCTTTTTGCCTATGTTTTTACCCATTAAGGATAACATCAGCCAAATCATTTTAAAATTTTTTGCATTTGATGTCGAATACGCGCAGAGAAAAGCAATGATCCCAAATTTGTGGCGAATAAAAAAAATGAATTAAAAAACAAAAAGAAATAAAATTGAAATTAATATAAGGTATGAGGTGAAGACCATTTTGATGGCTTATGGCCAAATGGCGCCAACCTTTAACGTGGTAACAAATTTTGTTCATTTTCTTGTTTTTAAATTATAATTTTTTTTATTATTATTATTCCTTTTTCCTTTATTCTTTTTTTTTTTTTTGATCTTTTTATAATTAAGAAAGATTTCTTCCGTTATTGTTTTTATTTTCTGTATTTTTACTTTTTTGTTTTAGGGAAAGAAAAAAATCATTTTTAATTTAAATATCATCATACCTTTGGTTAATTTGTTTTCGTTGTTAAAGTTTTTGCTTTTAATTAAACCTATTTACTTTCCATTATTTAACATTAATTATTTGTAGAATTTGAATTTAATTAAAAGTACAAAAAAAGCTTGGTGTATTTTGATTTCTAAATTAAGATAACAATTAAATATAAACAACAAAAAAGTGATTTATTAGTAAAACCTACAATTAAAATCATTACAAATAAAATGGAATTATGATCTTAAAGGTCAATTTTAGAATTATTTAACTTATAATATTATATTTAAGCATTATATTAAACTGATAACAAAATATTGATGTAAACGATATGCGTTTATCGCACTTAATTTTATTTAGCTTTATAGTTTATAATTTATTATGTGTTTTTAATCATTTATTTATTTTCATACACAAACAAATTTGTTGAATATTATTTAAGATTCAACGATCACATACCATATATGTGTGTATTAATGATTAGAACATTAGTTTGCATATCTATGTTAAATTTTGAGACATGTCTCAGAAAATAATGATAAGGTACAACATTTCATGTTCTGAATTTAGAAGAATTAAAGTATGTATATGTATTACATAACATAAATATGATGGACTGGTAATTTTGTATAAATAAAAATCATGTAATCGTCAAATTTATGCAACTAGGCCATTGTTCTGATTACAGCTCATATTAAGGCATACTTCTAATTTATTGAATTACCATAATATAAGAGTAGTATACATGTGGAGGTCACAGTACATTTAGTTATGCATTCAACGCATGATCTTATTCTAATTTAAATGTATGTATATTTGATTTTTTCAGTATGTATTTTGTGTATTATTTTTATTAATAAAATATCTTAATACATTTCCTGTCAAGTGTTCATTCAGGGTTTTTGCATATTTATCTTTCTAATGATAAGAGAAACTTGTAATTTTAATTCCCTAACTGTTCCCGTTGTTCAGAAAAATTTTGTTTCTAAAATGTAAAAATATGATTCAAATTTTGAAAAAAATTATTAATATTTTTTTAAACCTAAATATTAAAATACAAATTAGTTTCTCATTAATGTCATTATTTTTTTCTGTTTAATTTAAAGCCTATTGACATATGACAGACGAATACTAAATCATATTAAATTTTAATTTCTTGTCATCTTTTGGGAATTTACTTTTTATACATATAAGAAAAAAACTTGACTGAAAAACATTTTGGCATTTCCTTGTTTTATTTCATATACTTCTCTGTTTTTCTTATCCTATAAACAAAGCATAAGCACAATATCTGTTTCCCTTGGCTATTAAATGAAAAACAAATTTTATTATCTTTTATCAGGATATTTTCACAAAATTGTTGGTTATTGTTGGTATATATATATTTGATACTTTTAGATCTAGTAACAAATTTAAAGGATAAACTTCTCAATGTTTCTTGGTTAGTTGAGGATTTTATTCTTTTTTATATGTTCTCTTATCTGTATTAAGAGTTTCATTGTATATTACTTGTGTGGCTATTTCATTACATGCATTAACCCATTACTTAAGAATGAAAAATAAATCTTCATACTCCCTATTTAGCACTGGATTTACATGAAATTTATAAGCAAAACTTATATTTGGCAATCAGTCGGCTTTAATAATTAAAATTGAGATCTTGGGTCAATTTATTTCTAAATTAAAACTTATATTTTATGTTTATTTTATTTTTATTATTTTTTTTTTTTTTTTTGATTAATATTAAATTTAAAAATAAGAAAACTTTTTTTCTATTACTTTAAAATTTTATATTTATTATTTTAATTACTTATTTTTTTTTATAAATTTCGTAATCAATTGAACTGTTAATAATTTTTCTTCATTTTCTTTCATTTATAAAAAGTTTAACGACACTTTTTGAATATTAAATAGGTTTCTAGTCAAGTTTCTTTCGTGTTTTTCGTTTACTTAATATTTTTGTTCTACTTTTATGGTAAAACAACAATATTTTGTTATATTGTTTAATATCAAATTGATAGAGATAAAAAAATAACTCAATCCACTTCTTTAAAAAACGCCTTCATGGTTTTTAGTTAAAAAATTAAAAGAACAACAAATATGCAAATAAAATAACCACAATTAAAAAAAACTGAATAAATAATTTTTGTATTATTTATAAAAGGGACTTTATCTTCGTGTTTTATACAGAGACCAAAAAAGCAGAAGCAGTTGCACATGTCGCATTAAAAATCATAATTATTTTATTTGTTCTCTGTATTACGTCACAAAATATTTATATAAAAGTTATATTTTTTCGATAGGCCAAAACGGTTTCGCTGATTGATTTTAACTTTTTTAACTAATCATTTTTTATATCTGGTTTTTTAATTCGGCAAATATATGTATTTAATAACGAATATATGTATATAGTAACATTAACGAATATCTAATTGATTTTTAAATGCAAGAAAATAAAGTAAAGTAATTGATAAAAAAATTGCAAACACAATTAATTATTTTTATTTGTTCCCAAATGACTTTTTAAACTTTTATTTTACTTTTTGTATAAATTGCTAGAAAAAGGGTCTTAGTTGTTTTGTCTAGTCTACAATCATCACCATCTAATTTATCGCCCCACAAGAAATTCTTAACTTATCAACTTCTGGTAACTTCTTCATCTTTAACATCATCATCCAATCCACTAAACAAAATTAAACACTTAGATTTTTCATACTCTTTCCTCTATTCGTTAAAGTAAATGCACAATGTCATTTTCGTCATTTTTATTTCCTACATGTTACTTTTTTTCATTTGATTTTTGCTGTCATACAATTTTTATAATTAATGAGACAAAATCCACACACATTAACTTTACCTATCAAAAAGTAAATACCATGACAATAAATATTAATTCACAAAAAATACAATACGCAAACACTGCTAAATATTTAGGTATGACACTTGATACTAAACTTAAATGGAAGGAACATGTAAAAAAGAAAAAAGAAGAACTTAATATAAAGTTTAGAAAAATGAATTGGCTTCTAGGAAGGCATTCTGAACTTACAACCCATAATAAATTACTCCTATACCGGCAAATACTAAAACCGGTATGGACGTATGGCATTCAACTTTGGGGCTGCACAAAAAAATCAAACGCACAGATGATACAGACATTCCAAAACAAAGTCTTAAGAAGTATTGTCAATGCACCTTGGTATATAAGAAATGATGACCTGCATAGAGATTTGCAAGTTGAACTCATAGAGGACGAAATAAGGAAACATGCATCCAAGCATGTAGCACGTCTTCAACAGCATGAAAACGTTTATATTCGACATATGATAGATAACCCTATCGTAGAAAGGAGACTTCAAAGAAGGAAGCTGATATTAGATATAATATAGATTTAAATAATTGGGACTAACCAATGGGTTACAACCCTTCAAAAGTGCACTATGTATGATAAATAATTTACTAGATGGGCAAAGCTCAGTTGTAATAAATAAATAAATTAAAAAAAAAAAAAAAAAAAAATACAATTTTTATACAAATGTTTTTATCTAAGCTTTTGTCCTACATTTACGTTTTCGATTTAACATTATTATTTCTTTTCCAAAAGAATTTGGAAATTAAAATACTATATTGGCTATTAATTTTATATATGTATTATTATCTTTGTTTGTTGTTAATTTTACTTGATTATTTACATTTATACCAATAAAATAAGACAAACGATTGATGTAGAAAGAAATATAAATAATCCTTGAATTGTTTATATTTTCACATATAAAATGTGTGCAAGTGTATTACTAAATTAATTAAAATATTTTGAATTTTATATAAGAAATTTCTTAAAATGAAAATACAAAATGTAATTAACTGATAAAATCATGATTTTTTTTTCTTAAAGAAAAGTTTTAACTAATTTTCAAAACAGCCAAATAATATTGCGTGTACAAAAGATTTCTTTCTTTTTTTTTTCATGACAATCACAAATATTAAAAAACGAAATGACTTATTGCTCGCACATGAACTTTAATTTCCTTACAAATGAAGATAAGAATTGTTTTTTAATTTCTCATTCTATAGATTTCATTCATTCGTTTACTAATGTTTACATTTTACAAAAATAAATATAATATAGTAAATTTATGATCATCAATTAATTTATCTCAATTTTTGATACTTAGAATAAAAGAAGTTTAATACTTTTTTACTGCATAGTGCAGTTTTTAATATTTTTTCCTCATGAAATAACTGAATAGCGCCGACCCCGTTTGCTTCTGACAAGCAAAGCATAACGCTTCGATGATTACAACTAAGTTTCTTATATTTTTAAACATTTGTTTTTATTCATAATAAAAAGAAATGAGTTAGTCACCAAACATAGACGAGCAAATAAGAATAATTAATGAACATGTCATCATTTCACTTTTTAAATTATCGTGTTTTGTGAGAAGTTTAAACAAATCATTTCTCTATATTTTCCTTTATTATTTTTATTTATTCATTTTTTTTTTTCTTTGAAATAAACAAGCGAAAAAAGTTTAGTATTTGTTTTGTTTGCTGTTCTTTTATTTGGTGATCCATCCGGACAGACAAGTGTCACCAACAATTAATTTGTTGTTTAGAATGGATGGGGTGTAACTACTTAATAATAAAATCAAGGAGTTATCCAGATGATGATGATAACAACATTTCAACAAAAATAGCACGCAAAACATAACAAATCGCACCTCCTATGTATTTTTTCTCCTATATATTTTTTTATATATATATATATATATTTAATGTAAGAAAAAACAACAAAATCTAATAAGAGACTAGTTAGAAAGGGGTTGTTATATTTATTTCTTTATTATTATTATTCTTTTTAACAATTAAAAAATACAGTGCTTAATTCTTATAATATAATCCAATTTTCTTTACTCCACTAATTTTTCCTTGCTTTTTCAACAACAATAAAAATATATAAATAAAAAAAACTAAAATATAAAAAAATATTTCAACTCACGTAAATATTTGTTAACAAAAACTGGGGAACGCGACTGGCCACTTTGTTTTAAAAATGTCTATTAAATATAATATATATTTTCGTAGATGCCTTTACGTTTAAAAAATTGATTATACTAAATTAATTTAAATTGTAAGTTTTTATGATAATGATGTTTGTTTTAATTTTGTAATTATATATTTTATAAATAATTTATTTTAAATATAATATTGCATTTAAATTTCAGGTTAAAAAATATTATATGATAATTATCGAGTAGTGCACTCCATTTATTTGCCGAATAAATCTATCATAATATATATTATTAAATATGTCCAAATAAGGAAAAAATTGTTTTAAAAAAGTGTAATAATACGCATTGCCATTAAATAACTTAAACGCGAGAAACCTTCAATTTGTTTTATCTTTTTACCATTGATCCCAATAAATTTTTAATATTTAAATTTAAATAAGGTTAAAATACAATAGGTTTATCAAAAGTTCAAGAAAGTTAACAATATATTTTAAACGTGACATATATAATATTTTTATTTACGTATTCACATATTAAAAAAATATTTTTAATTTTACTAAAAAGAATTAAAAGTAGTAATAATAATAATAATAATAATAATAATAATAAAAATAGATGAAGTATTAAAACTTAAAAAGGAATCAACTTAAATATAACTAAACATATACTTACTTAATGTAAACAAATAAACTAAGCAACAAAACAAAAATTCTAAGATATTACTGGTTAACATTCTAATTAATATCTTTTATATAATTGGCCAATAACGTGTTCATATTAATAAACCAATTTTGATTTGTATATATATAAAAAATCTTTTATAAGTTCATATAAACAAAAAAAATTCTTGTTAATTCATAGCCAAATAGAATTTAACTATTAGAGTAGAAATTGATTAATAAAACAAACATATAAAAAATCTCTTCTTTTCTTACGTGAACGTCGTTTTAAAATAATATATATAGAACAATTTTTTAAATATAAATTTCTATATCAAATAAAATAAAATTAATTTAAAATAAATCTTTTAATTCAACATAAAAAATAAAAAAAGTCAAAGACTGAATTATTTGATTATAGCATAAAAAATAAGTTCTAAACAAAACATTAACCACAATCTCTAAATTCATTTTAATTTATTTTTTTATTTTCTTTTTACTTTTTTTTTTTTTTGCTATTAGTTTTTGTTTAGAGTGGATTTTTTATGTTATTGGGTTGAGTTGACTTAAAACAATCAACCTAAATTACCAAGAATTTAAATTTAAAACCAAATCTGTTTCTATTAAAACGAAAAATAAATGACTTAAAAAAACACATGGAAATTGGGGATAATTTAAATATTTCTTTTATTCTCTTATTGTTTTATCCTTTTTCCTTTAAGGTATTAAATCTTAAAAAAAAACCATTTAATACAAAAACAGCAACAACACTTGATTCTAATAAAAAGAAAAATTATAAGATTGCGCTCCAAGAGACATAATCAGTGTAAGTTAAAGAATATATATAATAAAATAAAACCCATGGACTGAGGTATATCTATAAGAATAATACAGTAATATAAGAAAAGTAAGTAGGTATTTCTTTCACTAAATAAAATAGCCAAATAAAATAAAATCGGGTTAAAGCAAATAGATTAACTTTATATAAAGCTTTAAGAAAATAAAACAAACAACGTAACAAAATGACTCGCGTGCAAATATAATTTCTAAACGATGGTTATTTTGCTACTTTACTTTTCACTAAGTGGGTTGTTATATATATAAAGTAGGGAGGTGAAAATGATAAAATAGAAATCTAAAAAAATAAATACAAAAACGAAAATAAACAAAAAATAATAATATACAAAGACGAAGGAATAAAAATCACACAAAATCTTAAAACACATATTACAAAACAACGCGATGACTTTTTTTATACGTAGCTATTCATTGAATTTTATTATTCGTTTTATTTAATTTTTTTTTGTTGTTGTGTGGATTATGTTAAGTGTTTTCTTTTCTTTATTTTTAAGAAATTCGAAATAGCGAAAATAAAAGAAAAATTAACCCTCCTTAAATTAAAAAAATGTATTAAGATGTAGAAAATTTGCCATACACATACATAGTAGGTTTTTTCCAGTATTATTTCAATTATGCTGAAGCTTTACGTTTATAGATGCATATAACTATAGAGTTAATAAAATAATAATAAAACCGATATAAATGTGGTTTTTCTGTATATTTAATTTTAATGCAAAATAAAAAACAACAGATACAATATAAAAAAGATAAGAAATTATAATTGTAAATGTTTATTATTAATCTTTTAATTTTATTAAATCAATTTTGTTAACTAGAACTTATTTCATTTTTCTTTACGTTTATATGTATATGGTTTTTTATTCAGAATTTTCTTAAAATTTGTTGTTTCGAATGTTGAAGTTTTTTTTAATTTAAGATAAATTATAGATATTTTTATTTGTGAAAAATTCTTTTTCTTGCTTAATTAATAATGATTAAATAATAATAAATTTAGATTAATTAATAGTAAAAAACACCTTTGTCTTATAAATGAATTATTAATAAAATTTAAATATGTAAGTCTTCTAGTATATTATTTAGATTCAAAAGTGTATAACTAAACTATGCTGAAGAAAAATTCTATACAATGTTATTTATTTTTAAATTTATTTAAATACAAATGTGGAACTAACAATTATTACTTGCAGTTATAGAAAAATATTTGTTCGTCCTTAAATATCATAACTATCTTATAATTTTCTTTTCTGAACTGGAGTCAAACGTTTCTTTCAAATTATTTCAAGTATTTAGCTACGCGAAAAGTAAATAATAAAAAAAAACGAATATTTAGTGACTTTGAGTAGAAATTAATATTATTAGTTATTATATCAAATATTTATATCGAGCCATTTAGTTATTTATATTTTTCCTTTATACTTTGTTTTGACAACCTCTAAAACGTCGTTTAGATGATATAATAATAATATTAATAATATATAATAATTTGTGCAATAAAATAAAATATATAAAAAAAGGGAAAAGTTCAATAAGCGTTCTGTTGTTAATCAAACAACATGAAGATAAAATAATAATAGCAAAATAGATAAAAATATATAAATAAAGAATATGAATTATATTAAACTATGACGATATTGATGTAAAATAATATTACATAAGTAGAACACAAAAAAAATTGACTAGACAAATACACAAGATTATATAAAAAAAATTAAATAAAATAAGAAAAACCAAACAAAAAAGGAGATAACAAACAAACTATATAAACGACAATATTTAACGCGACAATAAAATAAAAAAAGGCAAAAATCAATCCAGAAATATTATAACTAGCAATAAAAAAATTGTGTTCATTTTATGGTTTTGATTTTGAGATTTTTTATTAGATAATTTTAGATGATTGAATACTATTGTAATAAAATTTTGATATTATTTCTTTATCCACATTTTTTTGAATACTTAGATACCAAAGGTTTATTCGAGGATCTAAAAAATTATTTTAAACAAACGTGAGACAGTTTTACATATTTCTTTCATTAGTTACACTAATTTTGTTTATGAAGTATAAATATTATAATTTTTTATCCAAAAATGAATAATGGATACTTGCTTGCGAATTAATTTCATCTTAACAAATGTGTTAATGATAGTAACGATATTAAAAATATTTTTTTATTAGGCAAATAGTAAAAGACTTATAAATTAATATTTATAATGTGTGTAAAGGCAAAGTATGAATTATGATAAAAATATAAATACTACACGTTCGTAATCTATATAATAATATAATATATAATATATATATATATATATATATACATACATACATATATATATATATATATATATGTGTATGTATTTAATATGATAAAATAAAATACTTGAACTCGAACCTTAACTTTTTTTAAATTGTAAATATACAATTCTTTCATACTTTCAATACGCGACTGAACTACTTTTAAAATAAAATAAAATTTATGCAACACAAATATGGAAGTCACTACCAGTAGAAATATTCGAAAGAAAATGACACTATCTTTTAATGTAACAAGCTCTGTTCAAAAACTCTTCTAATACACTATTCAATTCAACGCAGTTCATCTAATCATTTAACCGATTGAATCAAAGTTTTTTTTTTTTATTTAGAATATTTTTCTTTTAATTCTTCTATATCTATTACCTAAAAACCATTATTTTATTATTTTTTATTTTTTTATATAAATTTCATTTAATAAAATAATGAAACATGCCTGGTAATATCCATTTTAAATCAATTCCGCCCTAAAACAATTCCTATTTTTAATATAAATTAATCACACATTTTATTACAAATAAAAAATTTAATGTAATTTAAAGGATAATGTATAAAAACAGAAAACAATTTTTTTAATTTTAATAAATAAGAAAAAAAAATATAAATAATCTAATCTGTTATTTCCTGGTTTATTCGGTTTTTTATTTATTATTTCATTTTAATCTTAAATATTAAATCCTCCGTATATTTATTTATTGCAAAATATACGTAAAATTTTAAGTATTTTTATTCAAAAACACATATATATATATATATATAACGTTAGAATATAATTGTTTTAATTTTTCAATATTTGCTTATCAATTTAATAAACTATAGAAAGCAATATCATATAATAAATAATAAGAAATATTATAACTACACTAAAATTTATTATTATGATATTTTATTCATAATTTAACAATTGACACAATTATTTCATTTTTTTTTATGCTTGTTACTATTAAAATTATTAATTATTTCTAAAACAATGATTTTTCATTTTTATAAAATATTGTTTATGGCTGTCATTTGTAGATAGTTTCTAAATCATAGTATTGAAAACCCGAAATGATTTTTAAATAATTTTATTAAAGTCTTAATTTTACAATTGCTATTATACTTCGGAAATTGCCAAATGCAATTTAAATTCCTCGAACTTTTCAAGAACGACTACAAGATTACATATAGTAATGCCAAAACTTAAAATAAAAAATTAAAATAATAATTATTATCAACCAAATGAAAAGAAAAACTTTGTCACGCTTTTTATTGTTTGTTTTTTCCTGTTTATCATCCAAAAATTATCATTATTTATATTTAATGACATTTATTTGGTGTTTTTCCGTTTTGTTTTATAAAAATAGTAATAATAATAATAAATAAAAAAATATAAAAATATAAAATTTAATTTTAATAAGAAAATGACAAAAAAAAACACAGAACAACCACTGAACAAAAGATCTCCCTAAATACTGTGCAAAAATAAACATTAATTAAAAATAATATACTTTTCGCGTCATTTAAACACCAAAATTGCATAATTAACATTACCGAAGCATAAAGGCGTTAAAGGGACTTTTTAATTTTTGAAGCATAACTTTTGCCAACTAAAATATTATTATTTAAAGTATCATATTTTACAAGAAAAAATTTTTTTTTTGTATTATAACCATCATATTATTTATCGAGCCTTTTTTCTTCTTTTTATTACTTTGTTTTCAAAGGTAAAATATTTAAAATGCCACGCCCTTACAAGACATGTCTCTGGCACACATACGCAAATATAAAAACAAAAATAAACGTCAATTAACTTCCTGGACTTTATTTCTTCTATTTTTTTCTATGTAACTTGGCTTATTTAATAATAAAATCTTAATCACACAAAAATAACAATAATAATAATAATAATAATAACCATCAAGAAAGTAAAAATGTTCGGCTATTGTATATCTTTACGAAAACAAATAATAATAAAGAAAATTAATAATAAGCATACAGAAAAAAAGACAAACTCATAAAAATTCAAAAAAGAATTGATGATATCTATTAAGATGATATACAAACAAAAGGAAGGAGTGCAGTGGAATTCATAGGAAAGAGTGCAGTGCAAATTCTGTTTTTGTATTGTTCAACTTTCAAACCTTTCTTGGCACAATAAGTTCAGTTTCATCCAGTACAAGCAAATAAAATATTATTAAAAAATAAAACATGAAGAACAAGTACAATTTTGCTTCTTTTTTTTTGTAGTGTATATGTGACGGCATATATACAAATAAAATAAAACGAGTGAATATGTGAAGCATTTGATGTTTGGAAAAAACAAACAATCATCACAAGGATATGGATACATTATTATACATGTTTTTATATAAAAATTCTTTATTTGCTTTTTCCGAATTTGAATTCAGTATTATGCATATACGCCAACATATTTGCATGTGTTATATTTAATAATAATACATTAATTTTTATTAATAAAAAATAACTGCATTATGCAAAATTGTTTTAAGTAGCTAATTTTTATGTTGAAAATATTTTAAAGACAAAAAAATTTCAAATGACTGTATAAAATACAGTAATTGATAATAGGCAATTGGTTTTGTGATTAGCAATTAAAATATTTATTTTATATATTAAGTATATCTGAAGTTTTACTTAATGTATAAAATTCTAATTCTAATTCTAATCACAAAACCAATTACCTATTATCAATTACTGTATTTTTAAATTTTTTTTCATTAAAAAACAATATCATATAAATTCGGGTCCAATTTCAAAAAAAAATGTTTACATCTTTATTCACTTAATTACCTTTTATGAATATAAACCTAGTAATACCTCAAATTATCGTATTCTATTAAATTAATCTTAATCAATTCCCTATTCATATTCCTCTGAATTATTTATACTTAGAATTTAATATAATTGAAAAAACATTACTAAAACCTCAAACACCATACTAAAATTCATTATATACAAAGGGAAAATTTATTTATAATATTTCAACACTTTCCTATCATTATGGTAACAGTTAATAAACTCAACATAGATCTCAATGTGTTTAATCTTTAATTATTTTCTTATATATATATTATTCTGTCATTCAAATTTAAAATATGCGGCGTCTTTTGAATTAAGAAAACACTAAACAATATTTTCATCTCGTTTGCTTTTTTAATTTAAATTTAAAAGTGAAACAATTGTTAAGGTAATACAATAGGTATTTAAATAAGAAAATTATAAATATGAATTAATTAAAACATTAAATTTGGTTGTTTATATATGTCAAAAAAAACATTAACCTCCAAATTAATTCATTTAAGTTTCGTAAAATCATGAGTATGGTGGCGTAAAACGACATATTTAGCAATAAAATAACGATTAAAAATTAATATTTTAAAATTCGTTAATTTTTACTACCACAAATAATCTGCACCCTTTTTTCGATGTTTCTTGTTCATCTTTTAAAATCATTTTCACTTGAATCCCTTGCATATATTTTACTCATACACGCTAAACAAACTCATGAACATATCGAGTATAAAAACAAACACATATAATATTTGCTGTTGTTAATATAATTCCCCCGTTTTCTATATATCCCATTTTACTCCCTTAATAACATCAAAGTGGTGCTGAATGTTGAAATTGTGAAGCAGGGGATGATTGGTTTGACTTCTTTCAATTTTTGTTGTCTTTTTTGTATGTGTGTTTTTCATTTTTTGCTTTTTTTAGTCATTCAAATGGTTTGGGGAAATGTAAAACCCAACGAAATGTAAAAAAAAAAATAAAACCTGTTGATTTTGATCCAATATTATTTTCAAGCTCGATCAATTTGAATTGTTTTTTTTTTCTAATTCCATTTTCATCGTTTGTATGTGATTTTTTCGTTTTTAATAGCAACATTTAAAATGGATAAGAAATCTTTCCCCTTTCAAATTCATAAAAATATAACAAGAATAGATAATAAAACAATAAACGCATAATTACTAAATAAAATATTCTACTATCAATAAGTAAATAAGCAATCAAACAAAAGATATAATTATTATTGAAAGAAATTACCATAAATAAATAAAATTTAAAAACAACATAGACTTAAACTTCAAGAAAAAACATGTTTTACATCTACAATCTATATATATATTTTAATTACAATTCTCACAGTAAACTAAAAAATAATTTATAATAAATAATATAAAACTTAATACTAAATAATTTAAAATAACCAAAAAGAAATAATTTTAAACAAATTAAAAAGTAAATAAACGATAACTGAATAATATAATAGACAACAAAAATTTTAAATAAATATTTTTCAAAATTTTATCTAAAAGCAATTAAGTCAGAATTAGTATTTATTAAAAAATAATTCTAATTAAATAATTAAAATGTAGCAAAATTAACAGATAATAAATAAAGCATATATGTAAAAGTCAAAACTGATGTTGGTTAATGTTCTTCTATTTTTGATAAAACAGTATTTTGCCTGTGTTGTGTGTGAGCATATGATTACGTTAAAAAATTACAGTCATTACAATACTTTAACACAAAAATAATATTTTGTTATAATAATTAAAAAATTTCATTTATATTATTATTATAATTAAGTAATATAGAACATACTTGTTATTCTTTTTTTATTGTGTTCTAAAGTGTATTTAAGGCAATACCATAATATTATCTTTAATAATTGATTTTTTGTAATAGATAATTTTTCATATTTATAAAAGGAGTTAAGGGTTGTGCATTTGCTATATATATTTCAATTTACAGCACAGTTTATGTGTGTGGATCTAGAAATTTTCAATTAAATTAAAAATTATCATAAAATGCACAAATATGTACTTCATACAAATTACAAAAATAACAAATTCTTTATAATTTCAAATAGTTTTTTTTCTGATTGTTAAAATTTCTTGTCATTTGGCTAACAAATGTGTAAAACACATTATTTAACGAAAACTTCACGGGATACACAAAACAATTCAAGGTTTTTACATAAATAATTTTTTCTATTCATAAATATGCGTTTCATATTTTTTATTTGAAGTAAAAACTGCCACATAAAGGTACAGAATAAATGTGTTAAGCAATATAATGAAAAATAAACAAATTTAAATTTACAACTTTATGAATTAACTAAACTTTACAAAAAAAAACACGAATTACGGCGCTTAGGTAATTTATGCAAAATATGTAAAAGTTGATTAAATATAAACCAAAATTGTTGGATCTTAACTAGTTTTTGAGAGTGTGTAATATGATAAATATTTAACACGTGCTGCTTATTTAGTTAAGGTAATTTTATGTTTATTTTTCATTAACAAAACAAAGCCATCAATTGATTTTTAATAGCATAATACTACTACGCCAATGATTATTAAGTCATTTAATTTATTATGCATTATCAATAAATATGTTTTTTTTTTTATTTTTAAAAATAAATATTAATATAATTTTATTATTATTTTGATATTGCTATATAAAGTCGACTTTTTGGAGCCCTAAATGAAAATGTGCAACCACAATTATTTACTTTTATTTCTTTATTTTATAATGAAATTGTAACATAAATCACACATTCCAATCGTTTCTAAACTTTTAATTAACAATTATTTTTCAAATAAAAAATTCCCGAAATTTCATACATTTAAAACTAGTTCTTGAAATAACCATGCCCCTAGTATGCACGTCTGTTTGTTCAGTACAAACTATTGAGTAATAAAAATGCAACAAAACATAACACTGTTATTTGTGATTTTTAAAAATAAACAAGAATTAATTTTTACATTTGGTGAAAAAATAACTTTTTCATTCAAATTAATTTTTTATACGTTTTTTATCATATAAAATAAATATGTTATTGGATAATGGTAAAAAGCTCAGCTGAAAAAGCAGTTTTTTATCATTGTTTATTTTAGCAACAAATTGTAATTAAAAATAATAAATTTTTTTATTCAATTAATTTTTCTTTTGTTTTGCGTATAATTTGAAATTAAATAAGAATTATATATAAAATAGAATTTTTTAATAAAAATGTAGACACGAAATAAAAACATTTACCATTTACGATTCACAGTTTTATTGGCCAGTATACATAATTAATTAAAAAATCTAATCTGTGCAATATAAGTGATTCTTTATCTTTAGTACACATACAATTTTCTAATATGTATTTTAAATAACATTATATACTTCCACATTAAAGCATTTAAGTAAATGATGCTTCTTACAAACATTTGTATTACTTTATTATGAAAAATGTAACATATGACGCACAATTGTAGACAATAGCACGTAAAGTAAGTAAAATGAGTAAATGCCTTTCAGGTATTACTTAAAATAAATTAAGCAAATAAATTTGTTATTTGATATTTAAAAGCTGTTCACTCGCTTATTACTTACTGCTTATTCACATCTGTAAGGGGTGAACATTTATATTAAACATATTCAAAAAAAAGCCTATAATAAAACTTGACTAGTCCTAAAAACAGGCAGCACACGAATCTTCTAAAGTAAAACCAAAATATATTTGATTTTTTTTCTTGTGTACATAACGGTATGAAATTTCCTAAATATAATAATAGGGTACATAATATGTTATTTTGTTAAAGCATTTTGATAATGCATTATAAGCGTTATAAAAAACTGTTTTAAAAACTAATAATAATCGACCAAAAATTAACGTTAAAGACAGAATGTAATGAATATAAAATATAATCGTATCCTTGCTAAAGTATAACTAATATAGACAATTATCGAACTAGATTTAATCTTTAATGTACTCTTGCATAAGACAAGTACAACAGTCGGCAAAAAACACGTTTAAATACTTGACAAAATTAAAAAACCTTTATTGTTATAAATCAATCTAAACCTGATGCAGATGTCATCTTTAACTGATCTTATTTTTAAATACCTTTCAAAAAAATGATAATTATAATAAAAATTAATTTACGTTTTGTCTATGATTGATTAAAACAATGATTGAATTGAAATAATAAAATGGTACAGAATTTAAAAAAGAAATAATAACGGTTATCGTAAATCTCATTAAAGATACGAAATAAATAACAAAAACGACAAAGGTTTTTTATCCTGTTATTAAAACACGTACATCATAGGTGAAATACGACATAAAAAATTAATAAAAAACTATAGAAGTACAGTACGGGTGTATAATATTTTGTTTGTTTGTATTTTATTTATACAGTGCAATCACCCTTGTTATATATTTTTTTTATATAAATTCATCTTTTTCCCTGCGTCCTTTTAAAAGTCCTTCACGTTATCCTGTTTTTAAATACCATGTGCCATACAATGTACCATGTGTGCAACAAAGTAAACCAAAAACAACAGCCTAATACAGCACAGCTCACAGGCTCATTAATGCAATAAGAGTTCACATACAATATTCTCAATCTCAATCAAATCAAAGCTGCAATCTATGCCACGCGACTGAAATGCCGCCAACTTTAAATCCTGTTCCTGAATTAGGTGATTTTTATAGTTTGTGTTAGTTCATAACGTACCTTTTTTCTCATTCATTTATTATTTATTCACCTCATCATCATTGCTATAAAAAAACAAATATATATATAAACACAATACGATAAAATGCATGCATAGAGGGATGAATTATTGCGATGTGTTTAGCTGTGTTTTATTGTCCATATGTGCGATTTTTGTTGTTGCTTTATTCTTTAAATTCTGAACAAAGGGAAAATCTAACCAAAACTAACTTAAATCCCTTGTTTGTGGCTCCTGTGTAGTTTTTTTTATACTTTCAATACCTATGAATTCATGTTTTGCTTTTTTCATAATTTTCACTTTTTTTAGTTTTGATTTATGCGAGTATGATAAATTTCACCCTTATTACGAAATTTAATCCAAACGAATGAACAATTGAACAAATGGTATTTAAATTTTAAATCCACAGTGTTTTTTTCTTTTTATAAATTATTTGTTACTTATAATCGAATTAAATTATTAAATTAATCTATTTATTTTTTTTTTTATTGCATAAATTCCTATAATGAGGCTTTTTACAGATTTTATTTACAATTTCTATTCTGCACCTATTAAAATCAAAATTGACGACATATATTAATATTTTAAGCAACGTTACCGTATTATTAATTTATTATAAACAAAAACAATACTGATAATAAAATATTTGGTTCGATTCAAAAAGAAATGTTTTAAGAATTGCATTTACTTTAGTACATTGTATTAAAAAATGCCTTTGTTTCAATTAGGAGATGATGGCCGGACGTTTGATGCTTATACAATGCTATATTGTCAACAATTTACGTGCGCTGGATGCCTTAATTTTATCTTACTGAGAAGTAAAGTACAGTTATTATTTTTACTTACAAAGCAAGCACTGGGCTTTAAAGCACGTTAAAATAAACTCCACCTACTTTAGAGGTGGATAATGAATTTGGTTATTTTGAGTAAAAAAAATATATTTGTTTTTTTATTATATTTTCTGTTTTTATTTTTTTGACTATTTTCAACCATGAAGTGTTGCGCTTGCGACGGCGTATAAGCACATAAGCAGTGTAAGGAGATAAACACGTTCTATTAGTAGTGGGGAGAAGTATATGTATAAAACTCTGAGCAAATACTCATTTCAATCGTCTTTTTAATTAATAAATAAAAGTAAATAGAAAAACTCTATTTTGTATATTCATAATATGAACTCATATGCAATTAATTAGATAGCAAATAAAGTGTCATTTCGGTTGCAATACAATTAACATATTTGTACTAACAATTCGACATACGTAAAATAATAAAATTCTACCGTTTTTTATCATTTCACTGTTATGATAGATAAATTATTCTTTCTTCCATGAAAACTTTTTGAAATGTATATTTCTCTTGTTAAATATAATAATAATTATTTCAAAACAAAAAAGATAGTGAACAATACACTAATTCCAACCTTAGGCTTGTGTTTTGATTTTCTTTATGCTAAAGCAAACTATGTTTTTTTAATAGATATATGCTCATCTCTTTTACAAACGTTTTTACCATAACGAAGCACACCATAATTTTTTTCAAGGTTTTATTATACTTTTTTGTAATCATTTGGACAAATATTCATTGAAATAAGAAATAAATTTTTGTTAAATTGTGAAATATACATATATTTATCTCCTTTCCGAGTAAACTACGTTTAATTCAGGAGAAAATATGTCGTCGGTTTATTTTGCGTAAATGTGTGCAGTAAGAATAAACCGTTAAACAGTAAATAAAAAAATATTTACCTCTCATAGTATAGGAAATTATATTAGAGTAAATGAGAGATTCGACGATTAAAAAAGGGGAATTTTCAATATTAAAAAATTGCTACTACATTTGCGCTGTTTCCTTTTTTCATTTTCAAACTTTTCCTCTTATTATTTATATTTTTACTATTATTTTCTTCTTTGTAAAATGAAATTCGTTTTATTACTTGCTTTAGTTTCGTCTACTCAACATCAGGATGATTTTAGTATTCTCTTAAATTAGTAGCGACTTAAACGTCGCGCTGTATACACGTATTTTTAAGGAAAAAAGTAAATAATTAAAGGAAAATTAATTATTAATTAATATAAATAAATAAAAGTAGAAAAAATATTTATAGCGAAAACATTTTTTTTTTGTTTTACGTTTTTTTTTCTGTTTTGTCTATTTAAAAAAAAGTTACTTAGTGTGTGTAATATAATTGTATAGGGTAAAGAACACTTTTATATAGTGCAACGTTAGTTTATTCACTTTAATGCAAAATCTTTTATGTAAGGAGACGTAAGACAAGAAAAATCGTGTAATTGTGTGTGACTGGCACACATTTTAAGCAATAAATAATCATGAAGATTTTACTGCAAAATATTGTATATTTTTTTTAATGTGATATACATGGAAAAACAGAATAGGAGTTAAATGAAAATGAATTAACTAAAAACATAAGAACATGAAAGGTGACTAACAATATTTTTTCTGATTTTTCAATTGAATATAAGTTAGTGTAATTAGTATTATAAGTAAAAAAATGTTTTTAATTTTTGAACTATTATTAATTATTAAAATTAAAATCGGAGTTTATATATATTTAAAGTAATAAAAAAGTAAAAACAAAAGATTTCATTACCCATATACAAAGAAGAAGAATTTAAAAAATAACAAGTAACGGTGAATCGTAATTTTATTATTGTTAAATTTGTTACACTTTTGTTAAATAAAATAATAAATGGTTGTTAAAACGTTAATCAAAGTGTGTTCAGTGTAGAAAAGTAAATTAAAAAATTATAAGAAAAATAAACAAAAAGGTGGTTAATTAAACGTGTTTTGTATTAGGTTTTGTAATTAAGAGGAAAAACATATTAACACCGAATATCAACCACCTAAATAATAACCACCCAAATGTTGTCATTTTTGTTACCACGTTTTGGACAGGACGACAAAATAATGCAGTGTATGTGATCTTTGTAATTAATATATTTTTGCGTTTTTTAAATACTTGTGATAAATAAATTGTTCCGAAAATATTCTTTCAAAAGTTCAACTGTACAAAAAATTGTTTGTCATATTAAATTCGTATTTTTTTATCTTAAGTCTAACTTAATCTAAATACAATTACGTCATTTTTGTGTATAAAAACCGTTTTAATAACTTTTTATGAAAGAACAGAGAATTAAAAAAGCGAAATAAAATAAAATGATTCAAATGATTAACTTAATTAATACATCCTTGGCATATGTTTGTTAGTTTGTAACGTAATGTTGGATACAAAAAAATGATGTCATTTTTGGTTTTGCAAAAAGAAAAGTTTTTGGTTAATCACTTTTCATTTTTGCATTCGTTAATTAAAAATTCTGCCTTAACAGACAGCTACTTGAATTTAATATATTTTATTTAAGTGTTGAAGTAACTAAGTCTTACTTATCAGCAAAATCAATTTCTATAAGTTTTACCATTTTGTTAGCAATATATGTACATAAGACTAATGTTCTTTGATTTACCTTTATATAAATATTAAGACCCTCCCTAAATAAAGGGGTTGAACTAATCACAAATGTAATATTACTAAGTTAATTTTCTTATCGTATTTTGTTTATCTAACAGATAAGCAAAAACAAATGTTGTTTAATAATCAATTTTCTTATCTTTTAGTTTGGTTAAATAAATATAAAAAAATTATAAATAGTGAACAATATAAAAAATACAATTTATGAGTGACTAATATATAAGCCAGCCTTAGTTATAAACACTAATAGTTTTAGACCTACATTAGTCATTCATTTTTAATGTTTTTTTTTTTGTATCAAAAATTCTTTGTTGCTTCCCGTAATCAAGGAATCATGAAATTGCTTTGTCTATTCCGCTTTTTATGCGTTTCTACCTGCTTTAATCTTTACTTTTAAATATAATCGTTTAGGGATGTTACTTTATGTTTTCTTTTTTAGGTTACTAAAATATTTAACAAGCTAACAACTTTTATGTTAGAATGAATTAGCGCCATTCTCGTTTACCTGTTTATATTATTAACCTTTTCCTTATTTAGTTGTTGGCTTTGGCTTCTGCTTTATTTTGTCCTTTTGTACGTGTTTTGTCAATAAATGGTGTTAAGTAAGTGTTTAACGCTAATAAAATTAAGAATGAAAAACAAAACCTGTCATTATGGGTTTTTAACCTTATTTTCATTTATTTGTTTTTATCTTATGTATCATGCCGTCTGTATATATTGTTATAAAATAATGAAATTAGAATTTTTATGTTGATACATGAATGTACTTGCAGGTATTAACTTTCAATTTAATATTTTTTTTTTTCTTTTGGTTTTTGTCTAAATTTTTATTATCTTAATTTAGATTCTAATTCAGAATTTAAATGGCACGTGAATTGAATTGAATTGTTAAGGAGCTTTTACGTTAATACTTATTATGGTTTAATTATATTTCACTTTAAAAAAAGGAAAAAAGAAAAGAAAAATGTATGTGGACCTGTTTCTAATATTGATATTTAATATTTATCGCTATGTTGTTATGTATTTAAAAATAATATCAATGAAGCAAATACTTTTAATTAAACACAAATTAAATTTTTATTACCTTTAATAGCAAATGTATCACAAAATTTATTTTTATTAGTTTGGTAAATTTTACACTATAGTTAATCTGTATATTTCGGTACACAAAACTTACAAAGAATAAATTTTTATTCAATAAGTAAAAAAATAAAAGTTTATTATTATTTAAAATTATTTATAAAAATGAATAAATGATAAAAATTTATTTATTTTTTGTGTTTTACTATGATATTTTTAGTATTCTGTGAATTTTTACATAGAAGTAATTCTTTCTTTTTATTTCTCGGTAATTTTAAAATAAATTATGTAGAGCTATGATTTAGCGATTTTATAATTTATTACTAATTACTAATAGTAAATTTTATATTATTAATTCATTATTGATATAAAAATTATTGATTACAAAAACATTGGTTTTTTAAATAAATTATTACAATCATTTGATTTTTTCTATGTTTTTCTTTTCTTATTATCTAACATTTTTCAGTTCTTTTATGTACATATTTCAAAAAATATAGAATTGTTTACTATTTTTATCACAATTAAAATAGAAACATAACAATAATGTTAACAAAATTGAACAATTTGTACCCGGTAGCGACATCTAAATGCTTGTAGATATATATTTAATAGTTAATTCTTATAGTTCTATACAAACATAATGCGTTGCACTATGCGTATTTTATTCCTCAAAACTCTTTATCAAAAATACTCTCTTACTCAGAATTATTGTTTTGTATTGCGTATGTATATGATTTTGTGAAAATTTTACATTTTATACAGATTTAATTTAATTAATTGCTTAATTTTTTCTACTTTTAAAATGGTAAAATAAATTTGCTTTAGTGGTTATTCAGATTGATTTTCAAGCGTTAATTGAAATGTTTTATGTTTAAAAAAAGAAAAAACCATTTATTTGATTGAATATGTATTAGGGCGTACGAATATATTATTTGTACAATATATTTCTAGATGGTCTATAGTTGTTCTGCTCTTATAATATTTCAGTAAAGTAGAGATCAATTTTGTTTTTTTAAACCAAAGTCTTTACATTTATCACTTACCTCCCACATATAGTTTATTTTTCAATTTTTTACTAGTGAAAACAATTGGGGTTTACTCAGTTGTGTACTTTGTGAAACTGTTCATTAGAAATAACAAATGTTAAACTATTTGACATAAAAAAATGTATTTTTAACAAATATGATTGGTTTTTTTTTAATTTGTTATTTCGTCTAGTAAAGATTTTATGAATTAAATATGTTTAAATATTATTTATTTTTTGGCAGCAAACAAGCCTGCATGCAATAAAAATGAATGACGGTAGTAAAACTAAAAAATATTAAAACATTTTGTTTTATATAAAAAAAAGTAAAATTTAAATGATGACGTTATTTCAATAAAAATTAATAAATTAAGAATTTTGGTTTGTGTGCATTAATTTTTATTGATTTATTTACTTTAATTGAATTTGATTAAGTTTATTTAGTATACAAACCGAAACAAAAAATAAAATAAATTTAATTTATTTTAATTGGTTTAAACGATAATAATGAAAAAGCAAAACAAAGTCAAATTTAAGTAAAGTAACATTGAGACTTGTTATAGCAAACTGGTAAAATTTGTTTCATTTAAATATTTAATTTGAAATGATACAATACTACTTTATGTTACTCAATTAAGGTTTATTATTATGACTTTTTTAAATATATTTACTAATAAATTAGATTAAACACAAATCGATGCATATAATTTGTTGAGTTTTTACTTTATAATATAATAATATAAATATTATATATTTTACTTTCATCTTCTGATTTATGAATGAATTTTGTTAATTTTTTTCATCTTGTTTTTGGTTTCTTATGTCACATTGACAGAAAATAGAAAATTATTTAAAGTTTGTGCTTTACGTATTTTCATCAAACAATATTTGTATTTCAGCTTATTTTTTTCTTTTTTTTAACACAAACGCACACATCATTAAATGTTCCTGAATGACGTAATTAAACCACGTTTATACGAAACTTTTACGACACATATACTATACTAAGATTATTTGTTATTACCACGCATTTTGTGTTAAGTCAATTATATGCTTGATTATTTTATATTATATATATATATATATTATGTTTGTTTTAAAATTCTAAAAAGAAATAAAAAAAAATGTTTCCGTAATAAAAAATAAAAGTAATAAATGAAAATGTGTCAAATTTAAACTGTTTGGTTAAAAACAAACACAGCCACATATATTAAAAAATTTATATATATATATATATATATATATATACAATATTAATCTTTATTTAAGCAAATAATGATGTTTGTTGAAAATCCCAAATAAATTAAATTTTTATTAATAGCGGATGTTAATAAATAGCAAAATAAATTGTAACAAAGGTTTGAAATCAATACTTAAAGAATCCATTTTTGATCCAAAAATAAAAGAAGACTTCAAATTGAACAAATTTTTTTCAAAGCAACTGATGAAATTTTGCAAATATTAAAAAATTAATTAAATAAATAAATGTTATATACTTTACTACTTTGTATTATTTACCAAGCCTCTAGCATTTTATTTATAATACTTTACTGATATATTTTGTTGCTGTTACTTATATTCTTCTACTTTTAATTTTAATAAACAAAAGGTAACCTAAATTTAACAAAGAATTTTTGTTTTTCTTTTTAATTAATTAATTTATAAAATGGCGTCAAGTTTCAATTTTATTTTATTTCTTTTTTCCATAAACATATTTATAATTTTTTTCTTGTTTTTTATTAAACTAAAACAAAGTAAAGTAAAACAAAGATTTATATTGTTTTATAAACATGAGGCAACATAGTATAGTTATTTGTAGTTTTAGGCACTTTGCATTTTTTACTTATATAATACTGTACATAGGTACACTTGTACTTTGTTGTTTTTTTCTATTTTTTTTTTTTTTGTATATATTATTTATCAATTATTTGTTTGTTACTTGTTTGCCTTTTATTATTTAATTATTCTTGTGTTTGACTTTTCAATTGCTTTATTTTCAAGATTATTTTTGTATTCTCGTGTATATTAAGTATTTTAAAATGTAATAGGTTTTGTATTCATTATGTGTTGTTTGCAGTTAAAATACATTAAAAATGCGTAAATTTAGTTATCTATTATATTTTGATTTTTAGATTCCTTAAGTTAAATCAAATAATAAATTCTTAACAATGTAAAAATCATTAAACAACGATAATTTGTTCTTTTAGAATTGATAAATATTAATCAAAATTAAAATAATTTTTATCAGTAATAAAGAAACCATTTTCTGACATTTTCTATATAATAATAATAATAATAAATATTTTATTTATATTAGTTAATAAAAAAAAATAAAAATAAACGCTGAGTGACTTCGTTTTTATTCCCACACACAACACAAGAAAATATAAATTCAAAACACACATGGGTTTGGTTTTTGGTGTTTAGGTTTTTACGTGTGTGTTTCAATTCTTTATTTATTTTACTATCTAACTTTTTTTATTATTCTTTATTTTATTTTTATTATAAATCCACCTGATTGGTTAACTGAAGTTTTTTTTACCTCAATATAAATTTCATTCGTTATTTCTGTTTTTTCCATTATATTTTTTTTTTCATTTTATCTGTTGCGGTTTAATAAAAATGTACTTATATTTTTTGCACCAGCTACTGTCAAAATGTTTTACAACATATATTATGCTCATATTAAAATCCATGTTGCGTTATTTAATTACAAGTCAGATAACATCAAGAATAATAATTAATAATCAATGCAAAATTTCAAAAAAAAAAGTGATGGAATTATCTAATGATTTTTAATATACTCTGTCTGGAACTGAAAACAAATAAATTGCTTTGGAAGATTAATTATTTTAATTTGTTTTTTTTTTTGGACTATTGTTTTTTCTTATGAAATATTTTAGGTTAACTAATTTGACGTTAAAATTAATTTGAAAAAAATGTTTTTCTTGTTCATTTATCCTAAATTAATTTCTAAAAATCATCTATTTAAGCATTCTTGTTATTCTTTTTTTTTTTTGCTTTCATTTAATTTAAAACATGTGTTGTCATTTTTAAAAGAAAAAAGAAGGTGGTTACCGTATTTATTAACTTTTTCTTTTTTGTATAATTATACTGACATTGTAATAATTATAAAAGAATATGTTTACTTTTTACATTATTTTTAAAACGAAATGAAAAATTGGGATTGTGAAAGCAAAAAAGCTAAAAGAATAATATTTAAGAATATAACATGGCGTGTGGTACTTATATTTCAAAATGGTTGATCAGGATAATTATGCATGGAATATTTTTTTTTACAATTATTAATTAAAAAACTAATAGAAAGAGAAATTTATTGCAAAAAAAAAATAAAAATAATAATAAATAAATTAAAATATTTTTGACATTTCCTAAAAATAAAAATTTGTAATAATAACATAGGAAGAAGGGAGTTTTATTTATTATAGTTGTTTTTTATTTTACCATTGGAAAAATTTTATACGGAAATGACAATTTTGTTTTACTTGTTTTTTAATTTTTTAACAATTTGTTGTATAATTTGTCGAGCAACAAATTTATAAAAAATTTTTTTTTGTTGAGTTTTATTGAAATCGGTATTTTTGTGTTATGCACGCAATCGAAATAACTTCTATTTTCTATGTTATATTTGTTTTTTGCTTTTTTTTTTTTTTTTTTTTGGGTGTTGACACCTGTTGAATTGTTATATGAAATGTATAATGTCACATAAAAAAACTTATAAAGTTTCCAACTGTTTAATGCTGTTAAAAGTTTTTTCTTGAATTTTTTATTATATTGGTTTCGTAATTCAATTTTATTTTATTTAAAAAGAAAAAAAATATATTGAGGTAACGATTTTCTTTTATTTTCAATATAACTTTGGACAACTACACAGTTTAATTAACTTTACGTTTGTTTTGTAAGTTTTAGTGGATAGTGGTTAAGCTTTTAAGCTCACTCTTACATCTTTGTAATTAGTAAAATAAAGATTATAGACTGAAGAAAATTGGTGCAGTCTGTTTTGGTTTACGGTTTAATACCAAGTAAATTAAGTTTAATTAAAAAACTATTTATTTAATTAATAATAATAATAATAATAATTTTTTTTCATTGCGTTTTTATTTATTGTTTTATGGCCTTCAATCAATAAATCATTTAATAAAAATTATAATGCTGTATTAGCTCAACTGTAAATACACATGTGTGCTGTTCTGCCTAGTGTCTGTTTTACTAAAACCGTTTAATTGTTGCCCTGTTATTAATTTTTGTTTTTATTATTTATTTTATTAATACGTTATTATTTCTTTTGCTGAGTGTGTATGTTACTTATCTTACTTAAATATTAAATGAAATTAATTAATATTAGAAGTCAATGTACATTATTTATATTAATTAATATTAATTTTGGTTTTTATTTGCTTCGTAGCATTTTTTTATTTAATAGAAATGCAAAATTTTTTAAGAACAGAATCAAACAATTCTCTTTTATGTTTGTGGGTTTTTCAAAATGTATTATATTTTTGCTATTTTTAATAAATTTCAATAATATTTTACTCATCTCTGAATCATTAATATTTAAACAACACTAATAATATTATAAGGCACAATAGTAGCTGAATTATTATATTTATTTTTTTTAGTTTCGTTACTGTTATAGAAAATATTTATTTTATTTCAATTAAAAGCTTAGACTTTATTAATTTTATTTAGAAAAGAAAAAACAATCAACTTAATCAAAAAAAAAATTGAAAAATTACTCCATGTCACGATCATTTTAACCGCCACCATATGTGTCTTTTTCTTTTAACATCAATCTATTCTTTAGCTATTGTAACATTTTGTTATTATTATTAATTTTGATTAAATATAAAAGTCGATTGGATGCTTGAATTGTGTGATAATATTCGAGGCACACAAATGTCCCCTATTATTTGTTCTTTATTTATTTTTTTTATTATTTTTGTTTCGTTAATTGATATAAATTAAGGTACTAAAAAATAGTTTGTTCACTTAGAACATCGAAGTGGCTGGTTTTATTTGTTATTTGTATTAACAACAACTTTTATTATATTAATAATAATTTACCATCTCCATTTATCTAATTTTTTTGTTCATAAATTATTTATTCACTTTAGAATGATGATGACTCTTAATTCAATGAGATCATCATTTTTATTATATCTTATTGAAGAAAAAAAACGTAACAAATTTTTGTTCGTTTTTTTTATTTATATTTTTCTTGTATCTGCTCAAATTATCACACATGTGTGACCCGTTTTTAATGGTTTTTATAAAAACAACATAACAAAATATTTCTTCAATTAATTTTAATAATTGTATTTATTATTTTAAATTTTTATTTATTATGCTTTGAATATTTTAAATTATTATTTTTATTATTCTTCAGTTCCATCATTATCAGGATTAAATAAGGATGACGATAATACCAGTACAACACCACAATCAGATTATTTTATAAAATGTCCACAATGCCATCAAGGTTTATCCAATTTTCAGGTAATTTTTATCATAAATTAATTTTTAAAGTTTAATCTAATAAAATAAATTTGTTTTGTTTTTCCGTATCTATAACAGGAACTCAAGGACCATATACAGATAGTACATCCTCTAGATAGTGGTAGCAATAATTTAAATCATAACCATGCAATACCCACTACT